>OZ038400.1:38269475-38318849 GCA_964036045.1 Eutreptiella sp. 'Long Island Sound 2002' | reverse complement strand
GAGTAGTCAAACAGGACAAGAAATACACGGGCTCCGTTGACGCACCCAAAACACGTTCGGGCCCACAGAGGGTCCGAATGAGCAGTGGCGAGAGGCCAATAGGCGCCGCCGAAGGCAAACAATCAAATACCGAGGCCTTGTGCCACCTAGTGCTTTGGATTGGGGGAAAATTTTGGTGGATGGTACCTATGGGTGTGAGGGACAACCACACAAAGTATGAGCCAGAAACTCAACGGTGGCGGCCGGGAACATGCGTTGCAAGTACCGGACCTCCATTTCATAATCTGCAATTTACGGCCAAAATCAGCCTTTTTTATGCGCAAAACCGCCCTAGAACCTGCTAAAAACAACCAAATGAAAGGAAATAGTGGCTACTCTACACATGCAGCTAGACTTCCCCGTGCCGAAGGGCCCTCTAGGGCCCTCTAACTCCACAACATCTTCCGTGAAACGCCCTCAAAAGGCCCCCGAAAGCCCCAGAATTTGTGCACATTGGTCGCCAACAGCCACAAACCAAAAACAGACCATATCTTGGGCTACGTGGCTCAAAGCGCGATGTCGAGTGCACCTAATCCACCCGCAACCACCCCCTTTTGGTGGTTTCCACCCCTCAAAATTGCCCTAACCGACGCCTAGACCCCCGTACCTAGGCCCAGTGGGCTGCGGCAAGCTGCAAGAGGTAGCCCAAAGAGGTGGGTGCCAAAATGGGTCAACAAGGTCCACCGGGTGCAAAAAAAAAATGACTTTTTTCAAAACTGATCCCGGACCACATGGAATGCCAAAACGCGTGTTTTTGGCGCGTTTTGAGCCAGTGGCGGCCCTTTTTCGCTCTCCCAAAAGCCCAAAATGCCTTGAAAATGGGCCATTTTGGGACAAAAAATGGGTCAAAAATGGATCGAAAATGGATTCTCCCAAAAATGATCCGAGACCATTTGGGGTGCCTAAACAAGTGAAATGAGCCCATTTTGAGCCCATTGCAAGCCATTTTGGCCCCTCCTAAAATCCCAAAATGCCTTGAAAAGTGACTGTTTAGGGACAAAAAAAGGGTCAAAAATGGATTTTTCCAAAAATGATCCTAGACCATTTGGGGTGCACAAACAAGTGAAATGAGCCCTTTTTGAGCCCATTGCAAGCCATTTTGGCCACTCCACAGTCACATTATGCCTTGAAAATTGGCTGTTTTGGGACCAAAAATCAATCAAAAATGGATAAAAAATGAGTTTTTCCAAAGATACCTTTGGGATATTTTGGGCGCACAAACAAGTGGAATGAGCCCATTTTGGGCCGATGTTGGGCAATTTTGGCCCCTCTCAAGGCCGAAAGGGCCTTGAAAATGGGCCAATTTGGGACCACAAATGGCTCAAAAACGGGTCAAAACCACGGTTTTGGAAAAACGATCCTAGTCCGATTGTGGTGCCCAAACGGATGAATACAACTTTTGAGCCCCCTTTGAGCCACTCTCATCCACTTTCCGCTACGTACTTCATTTCTTGTTGAAGTCTCCTAGACGATGTTCCTTGCCCCACCGGCTCGGTCCCAATATTCAATCCTGGTTAGGGCTAGGGTCACCGAGCTGGTGGAACCAGTCTTGGTTTTATAACCCTCTTTAGTGTCTAGGGTGGACCTAACAGCTTTAGCAAGCAAGCAAGAAAGCAGCAAGCAAGCAGCAAGCACACGCGAAATTGGGAAAAGTCACAGCTCCGTCGTGGGGCTTCGGGTTCGGCCAAAATTTTGGTGGATGGTACCTATGGGTGTGAGGGACAACCACACAAAGTATGAGCCAGAAACTCAACGGTGGCGGCCGGGAACATGCGTTGCAAGTACCGGACCTCCATTTCATAATCTGCAATTTACGGCCAAAATCAGCCATTTTATGCGCAAAACCGCCCTAGAACCTGCTAAAAACAACCAAATGAAAGGAAATAGTGGCTACTCTACACATGCAGCTAGACTTCCCCGTGCCGAAGGGCCCTCTAGGGCCCTCTAACTCCACAATATCTTCCGTGAAACGCCCTCAAAAGGCCCCCGAAAGCCCCAGAATTTGTGCACATTGGTCGCCAACAGCCCCAAACCAAAAACAGACCATATCTTGGGCTACGTGGCTCAAAGCGCGATGTCGAGTGCACCTAATCCACCCGCAACCACCCCCTTTTGGTGGTTTCCACCCCTCAAAATTGCCCTAACCGACGCCTAGACCCCCGTACCTAGGCCCAGTGGGCTGCGGCAAGCTGCAAGAGGTAGCCCAAAGAGGTGGGTGCCAAAATGGGTCAACAAGGTCCACCGGCGCGTTTTGAGCTCGTGGTGGCCGTTTTGGCCCTCCTAAAATCCCAAAATGCCTTGAAAATGGGCCATTTTGGGACCAAAAATGGGTCAAAAATGGGTCAAAAATGGATTTTTCCAAAAATGATCCTAGACCATTTGGGGTGCACAAACAAGTGAAATGAGCCCTTTTTCCGCCCATGGCAAGCCATTTTGGCCACTCCACAGTCACAATATGCCTTGAAAATTGGCTATTTTGGGACCAAAAATCAATCAAAAATGGATAAAAAATGGGTTTTTCCAAAAATACTTTTGGATTATTTTGGGTGCACAAACAAGTGGAATGAGCCCATTTTGAGCCGATGTTGAGCAATTTTGGCCCCTCTCAAGGCCGAAAGGGCCTTAAAAATTCGGCCAATTTGGGACCACAAATGGCTCAAAAACAGGTCAAAACCACGGTTTTCCAAAACTGATCCTAGTCCAGTTGTGTTGCAAAGACGGATGAATACAGCTCATTCTGAGCCCCTTTTCACGCGCTCTCATCCACTTTCTAGTGTGTACCTCATTTGTCGTTGAAGTCTCCTAGACGATGTTCCTTCCCCCACCAGCTCCGTCCCAATATTCAATCTTGGTTAGGGCTAGGGTTCGAGTTAGGGTCACGGGTAGGGTTAGGTGCAGGGTGAGGAGCAGGCTGAGGGTTGGGGTGGGCGTTAGAGTCAAGGTTGGGTTCAAGGATAGTGTTGGGGTGCTCCACCGCCTGGGCGGGGAGGGGTGCTATGTGGGCAAGGGGAATGAAAACAATTTTCGGGCGCCTTTGGTGCCACCATATGTATGGCCAGTAGCTATTGACCCTTGGTAACTAAGTGGGCCCGGAGGGCAGGAAGAGGGGGGGGGGGGGGGGGTCGCGTACCTGAACTGAGGACGCCCCTCCCCCCCCGTGACCTCATCAGGCCACAGAGCAATCAAAACAATACACTGATTCTGTCATGAAGTCAAGAGGCTAGGCGCCTTTCAAAAAAAAATAGACACCTACCCACCCACGCACACACACAATTGAAAGGAGACAAACAGAGCACTGCACTGGTCGCTAACGAATCTCGTCAGGCCGTAAGAAAGTAGAAGAAGGAGTTGAAAAGCATGCGGCTAGGCGCCTTTCTGCAGTACAACAAGTACACAGTCAACAGGCGCCGACGGTCGGGGCAGTCCACTTGTCGTGTCCACCCCTGCAAGCAGGAAACCAGGATAAAGCCAGTGCCTGTGCTCCTGCCCTGCCCATATCCTGCCCAGCCCCGCTGGACCCTGTTTGCCCTGTACTGCCAGATCCATTCGGAAATTGGAGACTCGTAGGAACCACTCGTCACCGGGGGGACACACACACACACACAGGGGCACGCGTGCGCACGCACAGGCACCCACACCGACACACACCTCCTGGCGCTCTGATATCACAGCCTCACGCAGCACCCCCGGGTCCAGCTCCATGCAGGCATCCCCCAGGTCACAAGGCGCCGGCTGCGGCGAGGGTGACCAGACTGGGACCGGCTCCGACTCGGCTTGGCACTTCTCCAAATGCTCCGGGCCGATGGGTTGGAAGTACATGGCCACACGGTTCCAGAACTTGTGGGACTTCTGGTTCAAGAAGTCGTTCTCGTCCCTATCCTCATCACCATCCGCGTCCTCATCTTCCTCCATCACCGACCGCAGGGGCGGCTGTGAGGCTTGAGGCTTCTCGTGGCTGTGCGAAGTGGTAGTGGCTGGGCACGGACACCCCCCAGCTCCATGCTCGAACGTACCCTTTCCCACATTGCAATGCACCACAACCCCCCCACATTTCATTGAACACCCCCCCACCTCCCCACATTTCAATGCACCCCCCCGCCACAATTCAATACCCGCCCCCCACCTCCCCACATTTCAATGCACTCCTCCCCCTCCGCGACGGGGTACAGATGCATGTGCACGACCAGTACCGTGAGGCACAAAACAGTGCAAAGCAAAAGTCAAAGAGAAAAGCTCATCATTCACAGAAGGGGCCCCTCCCCCAGTGGACTCCCCAGTCCACTCAAGGCTTCACAGAGAGGAGCCCCCCTTCCCACATTTCAATGCACCACAACCCCCCCTCCCCCCACAACTGCATGCACAACAACTCCATGCAACACCACCAGCCCTATCACAACTCTGCGCACCACAGCCCCTTCGAGCACAACTCTGTGGACCCCCCGCCGCATGGTGACGTACGGGCATGTCATGTGATGTCTGTGGTCGTCCGCGAAGACAAGCCCTGACATGCAATGTCACAAGCGAAAGGAAGACAGCCCGTCCGGGACTGGAAGATCGGCACGTAGACCTCCACGCACCAGCACAACTCAGCACCGCCATTCCCCATAGTGCAATCAACTGGACCGCCACTTCCCCTAACGCCACCTGCACAGGGAAACTTCGTAAACAACACCCAGTGTTGTTTACGAAGGCATCGTCTACGCATGATGTCTCTTCAGACTGTGTTGGATTTTTATCGTCTCACGTGGACAGCAGTGAGGCTGGGGTAGGGGCCTGGGCAACCAGAAATCAGGCCAAGCGCAAACAACACGAGCAACAAGGGAGTTCTTTTTTTCGGGGGGCAATTGAATACACCAAAACTATCTCCCAACTCCACGTGCCAGACACCCACCCCACAAATCCAGGCACCACCACTTATCTGCCCTTGCTCGTCCATGCCCTTGACAGACTGCTTCCTCTGCCGCAGCCCCTGTCCACGCTCACAGCCTCGGACTCGTCAGGAGACGGGGAAGGGGGTGCCTTCTGTGGTCCTGGGGCGGGCGGTGGTGCACGGTGGAGTTGGCAGGATGCAGGGCCTGCACACCTGTCCTTCAGGATCTCAGAAGATTTGTGCCGACCGGACTGACTGCCTTCAGGGGCATATGCGGTCATTCACATTGTGCACTAAAACATTGCTCTTGACAAAAAGTGCGCGACGAAATTCCCCACCCACTCATCAGAACTGGGCTGCACTCCGGTGCACACGCAGTGTGCATCCTGGAGTTGTTGTGTGGACTGTTTCAATTAATTCAGAGGCTATGTGCTGTTGGCCAAAACTGTACCTGACACTGTAGAAGGAACTTGGGTAGTGTAGCCACATGCAAAATTGGGATTGGTGTGCTATAAGGTGTCATCTTTTAGCCTGTTGCTGCACTGACTGCATGTGAGCTCGCCCGTCTGTTTCAGCCGGGGCACCAATTGTGTTCTGTCTGCATCACGCCCATGATGCATGGTCTTGTCTTCGGCGACACAGATGAATGAACCGCATTTACTGGGACCTCGGTGTACCTTGGACAAAGCGGAGGGGTATGCATCGCGCTGTGCACAAGAAGGATACGAATGCCAATCCAGGGCATGGCCAGGGTTGGTACCTATGCAGGTGGTCGCAGAAGGTTGTCCGCTGTTTCCGAGCGAAGCTCGGCCGCGGTTTCTTCAAGGTGAAATCCGTTTGTTATTGTACTAGTGATCATATGTTGCGCCACCCACTGTGGAGCCAAAAACCACCACCAAGAAATGTGCCCTTTTTGGCCACAATGGGGCATTGGGCCATTGACTTATAGGTTGTTGTACTTACAACCAACCTAAACTTGGTATTTTGTGATTGATTTGGTTCCCGTTTACCATATGTAGAGCACCATGCCCTGTCTTGGCCATTGTAACCACCACAAAAAGCAGGGCCTTTTTTTAGAGCACTCTTGGATCTACATTCTCCCCGACTAATTCTTCAGCGTTCTCAACCCTTTGAAGGCGTCATTCCTTTCTATTACTCATGTAGAAAAAAAAAACAGCATGTTTCATCCACGGGAACTTTTTTTCTGGGTGCCATGCTTTTTTTTTACCCTGGTGTCTTTTCTCAAAAATGTAAACCTCTCGTCTTCCAAGGCTCAACCATGCAAAAGCGGAGCATTGCACTGTTTTGCTCCTTTCACAACAATGGAACTGCTAGATGCAACTGTCATGCAACTATCACTTCAACCATTCTTTCATTGCAGTACCTTCTGAAAACTATGAACTTCTGAATATCCTCATTCTTGCAAATTGAACTCATTTGTTTCATCCCACTCCCCACTGCAAAACAGAGAGAGACAGGGAGACAGAGAGAGAGAGAGAGAGAGAGAGAGAGAGAGATAGAGGAGGGGGACGGAGAAACAACAGCTGTCCTCTCTCCTCGATCAGCACCCCTCTCTCCTTGAGCAGCACTCCTCTATCCTTGAGCAGCTGTCCTCTCCTCTTCAGCAGCATCCTTTAGAAAAATGAAAACAAACAACAAACAGACTCAAACTGCTTTCTTCCAACACAAGTCATGGAAAACTTCTCTCTAGGGGTTCCCCGCAAGGAGAAGCCCATAAGCTTGGTACAACATGACGTAATTCCAAGGTTTGTCATTCCTCATTGGCCTCATAGAAGCGTGCCAAGCACCAGTGATTGAACATTTGTGGTTCTAGGTTTACGCACTAGTTTGAGATCTCAGAAATAAACTGTTGCAGGCACACACGAGGTGTCCCATATGCACGACTCCTTGGCATTCAAGACAGAACCTTTCACTGGGGGGCGAGGGCCAAGCCTACCTTCGTTAAATTGTTCGGACTCAATGAGTGAATCAGAGTGCCAACGCTTGTGTTTTCTTGTGTGGACCGCCCTCGCTCCATTGATGCCCATCAGGCATGTCATTGCAAAGGGGGCGTTTTCACACAGCGCGCGCACAGCGCGGGCACAGCGCCAATTATTACGGTGATTATCCAGGTAACAACCCTGAAAACCACCCACCTGCGGAATCATGCACAATCAATTCAAAACTCAAAAATTCAAACATCTGATGCTTGCCATGGGTCCCAGGGACCTAAATTCTGCCCCCTATAGCCCCGTCCACTGCAGCAGCCATTCAATGACGTCATCTTCAATCTTCTGAACTTACCGAACTCCCGGTGGTGGAGAACAGCCAACTTTTCGCACAGCGCGCGCACAGCGTGCGTACAGCGCACGGTACGCCCCCAAAGCGTGTGTGTCCAATGCCCGATTGGGGGTGTGGACCGATTTGCACCCATGTCAAGTCCCTAGATATGGAGTATGCATAGGTTCGGTGATGGTACGGGGTTGCGTGTTTGGACAATCCTGTGTTACCGCGCGGCATGTACCACAGAACAAATACACATAAGCCAACCCTAGCCCTCAAAACATGACAATACAAAGCAGTTCTCTTCTTGTGCACAACTCAAGTACCACTCAGTTGCTTGCATTCTGATTGACAGGCACCGAATGGAACCCTTGCCAACCTTGCGCCTCATCTTGAAGAGCTCAAAACTCGAGCACGCACAAACCTGTTGTTGTTGTTTGTGCCTGTTTCTGACCCATTTTTGGCCCACAAACGGGTCTTTTCAATGCATTGGGGTGCATTGGGATGCATGGGTCTCGGCACCATACCTAGCCATATGGCTGGCACCTGCTGTTCTTTTCTAGCTCAAACAGAACTAGGCTGGAAAATCATTCGTGGCTGGTCCATTTGAATCCTAATGCTTATGCTTTTTAGACTCTGTCAAGCAGCTTGTGTGAATGGTTGACACTCCACATTTCTAATGCATGCCACTTTTTTCGTTTTCTCAGCCACTCAGAGGCTTATTGCATGTGACTCTTGACCTGAGACTGTTGAATTTTGATGAACAAATCTTTGCAATCCAATTCAGAGTTCGCATACCATACCCAGTTGGGGGGCTAAGGCACTGTGAGGGGCGGGTCAGTGATCCTATCTACCTGGTACAGCACATACTTTCCAGTTAGACAACGGGCCTATGGTGCGAAACAATGGGCAAAAGTGGGTAGAAGTGGCTTGAGTTAGTAAGTTGGAAAATTTTTGTTGTTGCCTGCTCAGACCTTTCACGTATTCCATCAACTAGTAGAAAACAAAAGGGGGGAAATCAAGCACTGCGTCCACCAAGCAGCTTTTCTGGGCCCTATGTGCAATAATAGGCCCGGGAGTCAAACCCGACATCAGAGGCACCTTTGGAGGAAGAAATTAAGCCAAAAATTTCAGGGCTCCATGGGACCCTGCAAAATATTTCCACCTCATTGTGGCATGCCACATGGCAACTGAGTCTGCCCGAAAAAGAAAAATCGGTCGGAAAAACGACGAACGCATCGTGCTGTACGACTATATTCTGTGCTAGCCTAGATGCTAGATGTGACACCACATCAATAAACAAATGAAGTCAAGCCACCAGGTATGATGGCATATTTCAGACTTGCAATGCAAAATGCAGCAAGAACAAACGTGGGGGTGACATACAGGTACATATAAAATTTATCAAATCTTTTAGTGTGTGGTTCAGGGGACAGTTGGGTGTGGCATGCATGTTCTTCTACACCTTCATCTCCCACTCCATGCTTTCCTAAAACTTCATTTGATTCTGCACTATTGTTGCTTGTGTCCTCAACATCTGTCGTAGCGCAAACAGAATCCTCACCAACCACTTCATCCTCCTCTTGGGCTGCTGCGATGTCATCGCAAAAGAAATAGGTCATTAGTGTCGGGGAGAGCCATCGTTCTGCAAGGAAAACAAGGGGGCAAGCAAAAATATAAGCAAGCAAAAATGTAAGCACCCAAAAATATAAGCAACCGCTTTGCTAATATTTGGGGGGGGGGGGGACCGCTTTGCTAATATTTGGGGGGAACCAATGGTGTTCAATGCCGAAGAGAATTGCGGTTCCTAGGGACAGCACCAATGTTTGTGTGAAAAAGCATGTTCCACTGCCTACTGCCTTTACCGCCCGATATCCTCCTGCCATGCTGACACCCCCACTCGGTCTGCCGAGCCCACGCAATTGTTCCATGAGCCTCTTCATGGGCTTGTTGCCGAGCTCTCCTTGTCCCGCTCCCCTGATTCACAGACGAAAGGCTGCGCACTCCGCTCAGATTGTTTGTGAACGTGCACTGTTCTATATCAGTGGTCCTGCCAATGAAGGTCAGTCAGTGTACTCGCTCCAGTTCGCTCTTGCGGCTGATGACAAACTTGGTATCAGGGCCTACTCGTCTACCAGTTCCCATATGGTCAACATCCCAGCCATTGCCTTTTGGTAACTGTGCCTTTGGCGCACACACACACACACACACACACTCCCCATCTCCCACAAGGCACAACAATCCACACGCCATCTCCTGCACTGCACGACACCAACTCTGAAACAGTGCTTCTCGCGAGTTGCATAAAATGATGCCACAGATGCAATTCCTTGTGAAAGCACCAGCACAAGACATACACATATTACTTCACTCTGCAAATTGTTCCGAATAACACCCCCCTTTTACCACACCCAACTCCCTGCAACCCTGACTCTGTGGCTTGATCTTGGCATCCGACAACAGCATCGCACAACTTGTGGCCACAAGCCCACCAAACTGTGCCCATGAGCCCACCAAGCCGAGCCTAAGACTCCACCTTGGTCTCATCAGGGCCCTCGTCCCAAATGCAAATGCAAGTCTGGGGGCCCCACTTGCCCGTTGACCCTGATCTGGAGCTGCTGCCTGGCTGTGAAACTGCTGCAGCTGCAAATGGACCCCATCCATTTTGCAGCAAACTTCACATAGAGGTACACTCCGTATAGCAGACCCCACAACGCATACACGTGGTGAACGATACAAATAAGGACTGGTCATATTGCTGGGCTGACGTGCTCGTCCCCTCCTCCTCCACCATCTCCTGCAGGGCAGTCGGAGGATGGCAGGTGGGGTGATTGGGGCCTCCGCCGTTTTGGTGCAAGCGGCGAGGGTGGAACGTGTGGCGATTGGGATGGTACCAATGCGTGCTTTTGAAGACGCCCCGCGCATGGCATCCTGCCGCATAAGTGAAAGGCGATAGCGTGGTCCTTGGTATTTTGCTTGGGGGAGCAGGGGGAGGTGGGGGCTTTCCATGAATGTGAATTCTTCAAAAATGGGGGCCAATCAGGAAAGGCACCGTTCTTGGATCATGTCTCTCTCTCCCTCTCTCTCTCTCTCTCTCTCTCTCTCTGTGTGTGTGTGTACCAATGCCGTCATTCAATTGTGCTCAAACTGCGAGGTTCCACATTCCTACGATCCTACACACTGCAGTAAACCATGTGTTCCGATTTCCGTGGCCCTGCAGTGGCCGCCCCAGGTCGCCTATGTGTGTGTGTGTGTGTGTGTGTGTGTGTGTGTGTGTGTGTGTGTGTGTGTGTGTTGGGTCACATCTACCGGCCATTGGCCTTCTTCTCACAGCTTACGAGACAACAGCGGCGGCGTTTTTGGGCTTTGGTTTGTGTCAGACTTGCCACACGTGTCCACACCATCAGCCATGATCTGAGGGAGCTCGGTCAGACGGAGGTGTGCCCTGGAGGACACACTGTCCCTGAGCAACGGCGCTGGTTGTGGGGTGTGGACCCACTGTTGCTGCCAGGCGGGCACCACCGGCGTGGGGGGAGGGGGGGGGGGGGGGGATGTCGCCATGGGTGTGTTGTTCTCATCTGCAGTTGGCGGCCCATCGGCCGATCGCCATTTGCATCCCTTCCCTTGGACCCTTTCCCTCCGCAGGCGGCGTTGCCCATCAGCCTCTTACCACCCTGTGTCCTTCCTCTTTCTCCTTGCCCTATCTTTCCCTCTCTACTTCCCTTTCCGTGAGGGGGGGGGGGGGGATGACTGAGGGGGGTCCCGCAACCCTCGATGCCCCCGGCCCGTCTGTCACGGTATGGACCTGGACCCAAAGGCGGTGGGGGCACGCCCCATTGCAGTGGCTGCGTGAGCGATGAGGCGCGGGAGGGGGGGGGGGGGGGGGCTGATGATCCGCCAGGGCCCCCAAAGTGCCTGGGCCCATCCCCCTCTAGCATCGCGCCCCAATTCCTCCGCAGGGCTGCGCTTGAGGGTGAGCGGGGCTGAAGGCCGGTTCAAAGAGCGGCGGCAGCAGCAGTTACCAGCGGGTGGGGAGCAGTTGCAGTGGCCATGCCGGCGGTTGCAAAGCGGTTGAAGGGCGAGGGGGGGGGGGGGGCAGACGGAGGCGGTTTGGGGCGGAACTGCCCGTCATCCACGAAAGAGGGCAACCCCCTTCCAGCGCCCTCCATCCTCCCGCTCCCATCCCTCCCCCAGGGGGAAGCAGTGGTGTCCCTGTGGGTCCCACCGCTGCTCCTTGGCATCCCCCCCCCCCTCCATTGGGCAGGGGCCTGTGTGGATGTGGGGGGCATCCAATTGATGCCACACCACAACGGCGATGCAGTTTCTGAACCGCTTGTCGCTGAACCCGTGCAATGCAGTGCCAAGCAGCAGCCCCTCCGCACGGCGGCTGTACCTCGCCCCCGCCGCCCCACGGCATTGGAAACCGACCGTAACCGCTCCGCACTTCAACCGCCGGGCCTAACCGCTCCAAACACCACATCCCTTCTGGGCCTCCTCCGCTCCCCTTTGGCCTCCTGCCCTCAGCCCCCCGTCGAAGGCCTCCGGCAGCGGCGTACGGAAGGGCCGCGTTCGCGTGGACGGTGCTGCGCAGGGCCTCGTAGGGCTCCTCCTCAGTCCACATCGACCCCCCAAAAGCCGTCTGTTTGCTTGGCTGCGGCGCCTGACATGCGAAGAGGATGAGGGGGGGCATAGGGCCATGGGGGGAGGTCGGGGTGCGCTCCCCGGGGCCCACTGTCCGTCCCGGTCAGACATGTGCGGACGGCCCCTCGGGAAGGGCGGCCGCATGCCCCAAAGAGGGAAGGGTGGCAAGAGCGCCCGGAACGGGTCAACTCGGAAGCGCATGACTTGCAGGGGCTCTTCGAAAGCCGCGTTGAATGCGGACACCCCATCCCCAACACACCCCCCCTCCTCTACACCCCATCCCCAACACACACCCACTCCTCTACACCCCATCCCCAACACCCCCCCTACTCCTCTAAACCCCATCCCCAACACCCCCCCTACTCCTCTAAACCCCATCCCCAACACACACCCCCTCCTCTACACCCCATCCCCAACGCCCCCCCCCCTCCTCTACACCCCATCCCCAACACACACACCCTCCTCTACACCCCATCCCCAACACACCCCCCCTCCTCTACACCCCATCCCCAACACACACCCACTCCTCTACACCCCATCCCCAACACCCCCCCTACTCCTCTAAACCCCATCCCCAACACCCCCCCTACTCCTCTAAACCCCATCCCCAACACACCCCCCCTCCTCTACACCCCATCCCCAACGCCCCCCCCCTCCTCTACACCCCATCCCCAACACACACCCACTCCTCTACACCCCATCCCCAACACCCCCCCTACTCCTCTAAACCCCATCCCCAACGGCCCCCCTACTCCTCTAAACCCCATCCCCAACACACCCCCCCTCCTCTACACCCCATCCCCAACGCCCCCCCCCTCCTCTACACCCCATCCCCAACACACACACCCTACTCTACACCCCATCCCCAACGCCCCCCCCTCCTCTACACCACATCCCCAACGCCCCCCCCTCCTCTACACCCCATCCCCAACACACCCCCCCTACTCCTCTACACCCCATCCCCAACACCCCCCCCTCCTCTACACCCCATCCCCAACACCCCCCCTCCTCTACACCCCATCCCCAACACCCCCCCCCTGTACACCCCATCCCCAACACACACACCCTACTCTACACCCCATCCCCAACACCCCGCCCCTCCTCTACACCCCATCCCCAACGCCCTCCCCTCCTCTAAACCCCATCCCCAACACCCCCCCCCCCCTCCTCTACACCCCATCCCCAACACCCCCCCCTCCTCTACACCACATCCCCAACACACACCCCCTACTCCTCTGCACCCCATCCCCAACACCCCCGCCCTCCTCTACACCCCATCCCCAGCACCCCCCCCTCCTCTACACCCCACGCCTACAGGGAGGGGTGGCGTGACCCGGAAAGCGGTGGGGTGGACGGAAGGGGGGAACTGCTCAAGCCAGTCGGCGATCATGGGGAGGGACGCGAGGATGGCTGCCGGTGGAATGGTCGGGGCGCAGGAAGGGAGCGAGGGGAGGAGGTGGAGCAGGTCGGGCGGGAGGGGGAGGGAAGGGATACGTTGTAGCCGGAGGAAGCCGGAGTGGCTGCACACTGGGCAAGCCGGGAGGCAGGAGTGGGGGAGCATGGTGCCACAGTGAAGGCATACCAAGGGCGTAAGGTCGTCGGGGGGAAGCGGCAACATGGTTGCGGGGGGGGGGGGGGGCGCTGGAGGCTGGGGAGTCTCCCTCGAGGCCTGGGGCAAGGCGCCGGTCAAGGCCCGGAGGCGCTCGGACAGGCGGACCGCCCTGCTGGGGGTGTAGTCGGCGGCTACAGCCTGAGCAATAGCCATGGACGCACTGTCAGGGCGCGCTGCTGCTGGGAGGAGAACGGGAAGTACAAGTCAGCACCGCTCCTGGTGGCCCGTCCACAGGGAGCCGCGGACGGCGCGGCCTGCGCGGGAGCCCACGTGCACGTGGCGAGCCTGTTGCTGGAGTCGGGGGGAGCGCCGGTGCGGGGATGGGGATGGGGTGTAGAGGAGGGGGGGGTGTTGGGGATGGGGTGTAAAGGAGGGGTGGCGTTGGGGATGGGGTGTAGAGGAGGGGGGGGGGGGTTGGGGATGGGGTGTAGAGGAGGGGGGGTGTTGGGGATGGAGTGTAAAGGAGGGGGGTCATTGGGGATGGGGTGTAGAGGAGGGGGGGGGGGGGCGCAGAGAGTGGACCAGGGGAGGACGTGCACTGGAACGGCGCCGTCGAGGTGTAGTCCCTGAAACGTGAGGGTGCAGCGAGGGGCAAGGGCACGTGTGCAGAAGGGGGTGCACATAGAAGAGACGGGGAAAACAGGGGACTGATCCTGCGGGTAGTTCAGCGGCGGCGTCGTGCGGCGCCGGGCAGCCGCATGTGGGGCAGGACGTGGAGCAGACGGTAGGAACCCTAGGGAGGTCCGGGCCGACAGCCTATGGGCTGCTTGTGCTTGGGTGTCGCTAGTAGAAGAGGGGGGGAGGGCGGCTGGTAGGGGGGACGGTGGACCAGTCCGTGGAGAAGTCAAGGGCCGGAAACAAGTCCAGAGGTCTCCCCAACGACCCCCCCCTTAACTACACCCCATCCCCAACGACCCAGCTTCCGGAACTCATGCCCCCCCGAAGGAACTCTGGGCTATGGTGCGTGAGCACAAGACGCGATCAGCACAAAGCGCAGAAAGAAATGTGGCTCGTCAGTGGCCTACAAGACCATAGGTACCTTTCTGTCAACAAGGACGCAAAGATGCCAGTGGACGGACCACTGAAAAAGCGAACTGCAGTGAGGACGCCGCGGTACGTACAAGACCATCGCTATGCAGGCCTCACCGGATCAATCAGTCAACCTGTCACTGAGTTCACATACAACAGGAAACGCCAGAGACCCCTCCCCCCGGGGCCGAGGCCCCAAACGGATTGATGTCGACGGATCCAGCAATGGGGTAAGGTAAGAGAGGATGGGAAAATCATGGCACCAGTCGGCGCAAAACTGGCTGCACGGCCCAGCATGTGGCATGTGCCACGAGGCATATGCCTGGTCAGACCAAACTGTCTGGCCCTGTAGAGCCTGAAAAATAGGGTATCTCGTGTGCACGGTAAAATATACGTGGCATGGCAGCACCATTGGAGTGTGCTGTCGACGTCCCATGGTGTCCTGCTGATGACGCGTGGCACCGCCGAGTGCAGTGCGCGCAAAACAGTACTTCTGCTGTACCCTGATAGTATAGCCAGCTGCGACCAGGATGTGAGGCTCAGCAGGCAACCCAGCTAGGTGTGAAGGAAGGGATGCACATTCAAAACTGCACTAACAATGATACCAGAAATATGCTTATGGGCATGTGTTGTCGGTGTTTGCATGGTTACGGTGTATTTCAGGTGCCAGTCTGATGTCAGGCCCACAGGCTGTGCATAAATAAGTGGTGGGTGTGTTCCTTTGAGGTGTGTGGTCATGCCCATGGCAGTTAAGCTCATGCTCATGCATGTCCCCTTGCAACTCCTGTTGTCGACCGTCATGCAGTCACACAAGACAGGGAGGGTCCAGACCTCTGACAGGGTGTTGCATACCTGCTGCATTTCGCTTTTGGCTGTGGGCCCACGTGCACCCACTACCACATTATCTCGGAACTGTGCTAACGAAATGGTGTTTCCCCGTGGTGTCGACCACAGCGGGTGTCCGCGGGGAGAGAAGGAAAGGTTCCCGAGTCTACGCATAAGGTCAACCCTGGTCTTGGCGCCCCATACTGAACGCAAATCGGCGCTTTGCGCGCTGAACGGTCCGCCCATCGGTATTGCACCCGTGCGTGACCATATTTGACCCGATGCTTGTGTATATGTGTCGGTGAGGAGGGAGAAGTATACCAGATTCTCAAGGTCCCTGTGTGCGATGTAGTGGAAACGGCTCGACGTCCCTTTGCCCGCACGATCCAGTTTTTTGTTATCCCTGTGGATTGACCAAACCAGTTCCTGGGCGTTCCAGCGACGCCTCGCTGCTAACCATTTAACTGATGCACCTAGATTGGACATGACGGAGGCTGGTGTGACATTGTTGAACTGCCCAGAGCAGTCACACTCTCCGATCACTTCGCAGCCCCATTCTGGCAAACCATGGAACCACGGGTGCAGATCTAATATTTTGAGGACTAAAAAGGAAGCGCAAATTTCTTCAGTCAGTAGGCGGAGCAAAAGGGTGAAGGCGCGTGCCGCTGACCGCAAGAAGAAACGTTGCAATTGCGGTTCGACAATGGCAGCTATCGGCCGCCACAAAATACAGCCCTTCGTTAAGATTTTTGCCTTGCCAAGGAGGTACAGGAGGGGAAGGGAGCGTGCTGTGTTTACCGGCCACTTGTTCTTTTTGATTATATCATGGAGGGCTGTCTGGATATTGTTGTTACCGGACAGTGGTCGTGGGTCGTACTTTTCAGCCCCCCCCCCCCCCCCCCGCCGCCATACCTACGGGCCCTCCCCCTCCCCCCCCCAGCACCGTCCGAGGCCGACCTCGTCCAGCCCACCGCCCTCACGTTCATGACCCACAATCGGGGGGGCATCGGAGGGGCATCGTCCTTCAGACAGCCCTGGCACGCCTCTGGGTGAAGGCGCTCAGCCAGGACATCCTCTGCTGGCATGAACTCTGGGACATAGAGTCCGCCCGGGCAGCCGTCCCGCCCGCGTACGACGCCTTCTGGAGCACAGCAGATAGTGCCGGGAGGGGTTCATGATCGCTTGGAAGAGAACACTTCGTCGGCGCCCTGAAGAAACTACACTGGTATTTGACGGCGACCACTGGATCGCTGCCCTGCTCCCGTTGTGGTATGTAAGCCGCCTCCTTGTCCTCAACATACACCTCCACCCCAAAATCCCGTACCACGAATGGCTGCAGCAGGTCCGACGCATGGAGCAACTCCGGCGCGACCTACAGCCCTCCTACACCTACCTCGCGGGAGACCTCAATGCCAAAGATTCCCCAGGTACCCCCCTCTCCTCAGCTCTCTCTCAGTCCAGCCCTCTCCATGGCTACCTCCGAGTCCTCCCCACAGGCACCACCACCAACCACACCACCGTCAAAGGCGTGCGCCGGGCCACAGCCATAGACCACGTCTTCATACACGGCCCCGTCGCTGAAGCCCGACACAAGCTGCTATCGTCCCGCAGCTCCCATGCCGTCATCGTCATCACCATCACCCTGCTCACCAAATATGCGGACGCGTGGGCCTAGCGCCGTTTTCGGTGGCGTCGGGCCAACCCTTCGGACATGGATGCCTTGGGCGCCGCCCTTGACCTAGTCTGGGGGTGGCTCTCTCTCACCCCAGCGCTCCCCGACGACTACGTCACCTCTCATCACGAGGTGGCGGCACAGCTCATCCCTCGCCCCCCGGACACGCGCCAGCTCATGCGCCACCTCGCCCAGCGCCATTTCCCTCTGGGGCCCGGCTAGCTGGACCAGCAACTCGCATATCTCAGGGAGGCAGCCGAGGCGCGCGGGGTCTAGAACAGCCTTGACTTCCTCCGCAGGGCCTCCATCACATCCGCCACGCGCACAGCCCTGCACCTCCCCCGCCCCCCCCTCTGGAACTGTTCAGCGGCATCCTCCCCCGCCCAGAGGCCATCCTTCCCACGAGGGAGGCCCGCCCCGACGAAGTCCACAGGCAGTCCGCGGCGCAAACGTGCAACCGCTACTTGCAACTGGACCATAAGTACTTCGCCGCCCGCTGTGACACGTCGGCGTGGGCACCCATGCGCCGCCCGTCCCTAGAGCTGCCCGCGGTCCACCTGCTGGCCCTCGTGCCAGCAAGCCTCCCTCCCGATCACCCAGACACACCCCCAGCCTTCCTCCAGAGCCTCAACACCCCCCTGCTGCTGACGCCTGAGTCCCTGGCTCACCAGCGTCTCGGCAATCGCACCCTAGCGGGTTTCGTCGGATAACATCACACGCTCCCTGCTCTTTCATGCAAGAGGTGGAGTTCAGCTAGGCCTGCACCACTCCGTACTTCAGGCCGAGGCCAGCACCCCCACCGTCCTCAATGAAACCCTGCGATACGGCATCTTCAAGGGCAAGGCCAGCAAGCCCCTGCCCTGACACCTCGCCCGCTCTTTCCGCCCGGTCGACGTCGAATCGGCGGCGTCGGGGACACTCTCGGGCATCGCATCCGATCGGCTGGCCGCCAACTTGGAGGTGTCGGGCTCGTACACCCCCATGGTGTTCTCATACCGCACGGGTCTGAGCTCCGCCTTCATGGTACTGGTGGGACGAGCAGCGGTCTACGTCAGTCTCCTTGAGCGCGGCTCTTGCGCCATCTGTGACTGGGACGAGTCTGACGCGTACTTGCGCGTCGTCCGCGAATTCACACAGCGCCTCCTCCACTACCTTCCCCATGTGTGGGACTACTCGCAGTGGGCCCACGAGTTTTATAGCCGTCTAGTCATCGGGGTGATCACCCGGGAGGGTTTCGCCCCCGCCCCCCCCTTCTCCACCGGAGAGGACGGCAATCAGGGTGACGCCTTCGCCGCCCTTCACTACCAAGCCCCCAGCCACGTCCTCACCCTCTCCCTCGCCATCAATTGTTCCGTATCGCTCCCCCTCCACCTCCCAGGACACAGCATCGCCCTTCCACCGACCACGCTCGTCTACAGCAACGACCGGAGCTTTCTGGCCCCCACACTCCCCGAAGTGGTGGCCATGGCCGACGCCAGCCGAGACGCCTCCCGACGAGCCGGCAAGATCGTGCACCCCGACAAGTTGGAGTATTTCCTCGCCCGCCTTGGGCACCACGGCATCACCCTGGAGCGCTGCCCAGTCCCGGACTCCGAGAAGTTCACCAGCACTTCGCCGCCTGAACTGGTAGGTATCCCTCTTCTCCCCGAGCTTCCGCTTCACCAGGCGGCCAACAAATCCCTCGCCGCCCTGCGGAGTGTACACAAGTCCACAGCCCGCGGCCCCGCAGCCCCGGTCCTGCGCCTCCGGTCCCTGCACTCTTTCAGGTTGTCGGTCCTGGACTACGTAGCTAGCGGCGTCGTGTTTCCCCTTGACACCCTGCGCCCCCACCAGCGCATCACGGACAATGTCTACTCGGCGGCCTTCCGCCTTCCCCCCTGGGTTCATCAATCCCTCCTCCGCCTACCCTTGGCTTCAGGAGGCTTTGGCGCCCCCGACGTGGCCCTGCGCTCCCACGTGCACCTTCTCACCACCTACCTACGGGCATCCTGGAGCACCAACCTCCTAGCAGTGGCCGCGTCCCACCTCCACCTCTTGCTCCCCCCCCCCCCGTGCACGCTGGCTCCCCGAGGGACTGCGCTTACGCCAACAGCTACTCCCTTGGAGGTCGCGCTGCTCCCTTGCCCCTCCCCCGCCCTCCACGACGTCCTGTTCCACAGCTTGGGCAACATCACATTCCTCCGCGCCCTGCACCACATCGTCGCCGCCACAGACAGCAGCCAAGCATGTCACCTGCTGGGGGCTGGGGTCGTCCTGTGGCACCCTTCCGCTGGCATTTTTTACCGTCTGTGGCTCGGAGTGGAGTCCTGCTCTGGCCACTCCACCGACGCGGAGTGGATGGCCAAGGTCGCTCTTTACTTCCTCCTAGGCGACTGGAGCAGCGTAGTACTGCTCGCAACCGACTCCAGCGGCACTCTCCGCCAACCTGACGCGAGCCCCGTGCAACGGTACCCTCCT
This sequence comes from Eutreptiella sp. 'Long Island Sound 2002', assembly GCA_964036045.1. NCBI lineage: Eukaryota > Euglenozoa > Euglenophyceae > Eutreptiales > Eutreptiaceae > Eutreptiella > Eutreptiella sp. 'Long Island Sound 2002'. Next base: position 38,299,421 of record OZ038400.1, on the reverse strand, counting down.
CCTGCTCTCCTTTCGAACCGCGATCGTCCAACTGCGGGCGCGAATCCAAGAGGTGTGGCTGCCGGCCCAGCACGACTCCGGTGCGTCCACCCTCCTCGCCACGCTCAACGCCGAGGCCGATCACCTGTCCGACCGTGGTACCAGCGGGGCGCACGCCTTCACCGTGCCATGGCTTCCGCTCTTTGCTGGTTGAGTCCTCTCCACCCACCGGGGCCGCCTCATCTTCGACCCTCGGAAGGCGGCGGAAGCGATCACCCTCCGCTACAACGTTGCCGAATACTCCCGGCATTTCCCTCCCCCGGACCCCTCCTGGTCATCCTCCCACCTCATCAAAGCCATCGACAACGCCGCCATTGAACCAGGTGCAGTCCACACCACCATGCTCTACCGCCTGCTCTCTGCCCAACGCCACCCCCCAGGGTATGGCGGCGTAGTCTGCCCCTACTGCCACTTGGCTCAGTCGGACATCACCGACCACTTGCTGCGCCACTGCCCCCCTTTCTTCCTCCAGTACCTCACTCTGGCCTGGTGCCTCCTACGCCACCCACAGGTCTTCCCCCTCCTTTCGGCGTCTGTGGGATCCGCCAGCCTGCATCTGGGTGCTTTGCTGAGCACACCGTCGCTCGTAGTCGGCCTCGCGTGGAACGCCTTGCCCGCCCAACCCCCCACCGTCCTCGACCAGTCCCAGCGCCAGCTACTCCTCAGTCTCAATGGCTCCTGAAAAGTTGTGAGCGACGACCCCCGGCGCCCCCCCCTCCTCCACACCCAGCGGACCGCAGTGTCAGCCGACCATCATGTTGCCCTAGCACAGCACCACCCCACCCTGCGCCTGGCCCTCGAAGCGATCCCCGAGCTTTGGACCCCCGCCCCATCCCCCCTTCCGGCGCCCGTACTCATCCTGCGTGAAACCGCTACTCTCAGCCTGCGCCACAGTGTTGTCCTCGGGTGGCTACTCCGCCGCTACCGCTCGTGGCAGCTGAGCACCGGCGCGGCCCCCTGCATCCCCCTTCCTCCCGCAGCTCCCCCGCAGTCCACGGTCGCGTGGGTCGTCAACGCCCTCGATTGCACCCCGCAAGAGGTCTCCCACATGGCAGCCCTGGCCCCTGACGACAGCAGCTTGGTGTTACTGGCGCGATCCTGCGATCTCCCCGACATCCAGGCGCGCCTAACGCAACCGCTAATGCCGCTTGACCTGCTGACGAACTCTCTGTCGGGCGCGACATTGGCGCGCCTTTGGACTTGCACGAATGGCCCGAAAAATAGACATCCCCCTGCACAGTGCACGCCCTGCCCGTCCTGCCCTGCCCCGCGTGCATCACGTTTGCGGAGCGCCGTGCGCCCGCGTGAGAGCTGACATGCAGCAGGAATCGCCTAGGGAGCCGCCACACAGCCACAAAACTGCCCCAAGGACACTGACCCGCCGTCAAGCAGCACCGCTAGGCCCCGTTTTCTTGAGGTGAAACATGTTGGGGCAAGGCGTGAAGCAGTGGCCCTTCATGGACCCCGTTATGCCTTACCAGCCCCCACCGCACCGACCCCGCCCTGACCAACTCTGCCAACCACTCCGCCGCCCTAGCACAGGTGTTCCCCGCTCCACCCCTGCACCCCCTGCCCTCACAGAACGCGGAACCCCCCCCCACGAAACTCGGCAAGTATCGGCCCCCGCTGGCACGGGGTGCTGCCACGGGCCGCCCGCTTCGACCCACCATGGCGGGACCGAGTAAGCCGCCCTGTGGCGGTTGGGAGCCCCTCACTTTCTGGGTCCCCCTCCGGCTGTGCTGGAGCCTCGGGCGGGTCATCCAAAACCAGAACCAGAACAAGAACCACCCCTCCTCTACACCCCATCCCCAACGACCCCCTCTGCTGCGCCACACGCACGTCCGAGACACGCAGGCCCTCATCAAAATGACAAAGTCCTCCGCTTCGATGCCCCAACGCATGAGCAGCGCCATGAGGGGCCTCAGGCAGCCCCAATCACATGCTGTGGCTATGGCCAGGGCTCACGAAGCGCCACCGCGGGGGGGGCGACCCCTCGGTCCTGGACGCCAACTACCCCCCCACCTAACTGTCGGTCGCAGGCCCCTAGGGGGGGGGGGGGGGGGCTTGGAGCGGGGGGTTCTGGGAGGGGTGCCAGGGAGGGTTGTTCCTGCGGTTCCCGGGGTTCCCGGGGGAGGGGGGGGGGGGGGGTGTCGGGCACCTCCGAACAGTTGGGTATGCGGCCCAAGTGTGATCCGACAGTTCGCACCGCCCCTTCCCACAATAGAGGGTAGGGTATCATCGGCTTGGGTATTCCCAGCCACACTGGGAACCTCAGGGGGGTGGGCTCCTGAGGCGGCCATGGGTTTAGAGTTACACCATGCCACAAGACATACATACATACATACATACAAATATATATATTTATATATGTCGATATATATATATATATATATATATAGGGGTTGGAATGCAGCTGCAAAAGTGTGGTCATAGCAACTCGGGGCGGTGGCCTCGGACCACACCGCCATGATGGTACATCACCCCTCCCCGCTTACACCACACTTGCACCAGCCTTCTCCCCAAACGTTTCGAGGAATGAAAAAGAAGGGCCTGAGATCAAGAGTGACTCCTTGGAGCACTGTCTACGGATCGACCTAAGGAGGGAGGGGCCTAGGACCAAGAGTGGCTCCTTGGAACACTTTCTACGCATCGACCTAACAGAGGGAGGGGCCTAAGACCAAGAGTGGCTCCTTGGAACACTTTCTACGCATCGACCTAACAGGCGTAAGGGGGGGGAGAGGCCACCAACAAAGAAGGGCACAGGAAAAAGCCCTTACTTAAATAACTCACCTTCACCTGATGAGCTATCAGAATCATATGCTGTGGCGGCCGACCTCTTCTTTGGCTGCCAACTAAACACCTGGTTCCTCCTCCCTACACTCTGCAACAGGCGAGAACGCTCCGCCCCGGAGATGCCTCGGAGGAGGAGGAGGACGAGGAGGAGGAGGAGGAGGAGGAGGAGGAGGAGGAGGACGAGGAGGAGGAGGAGGAGGAGGAGGAGAAGGAGGAGGAGGAGGAGGAGGAGGAGGAGGAGGAGCCGGAGGACTTGATCCTCTTGGGGTGCGGGGCTGGTGCTGTGCTGGGCTCATACCTATGACAACTAACTGTCGGCCGGAGGGGGGGGGGGGGTAGTTGGCGTCCTAGGACCAGCGGAATCCCCCCCCCCCCCCGTGAGCGCCACGGACCGGTCACCATCAGTGATCAACACCACTGGAAATCCTGGTGAACGCATTGATAGACCTCAAACAACGCACACTAGGCCTTGGTCGAGGATTGTTAGAAGAGGGCAGGGGGGGTCTGGGACACAAAAGCGTGTGTACCAAGAATGGCTTGATCAGATTTTCCCAACGGCAAATTCCCTATTTTCCCACGATGGTCACTTCGGTGGGGGGGGGGGGGGGGTCCTCTGACGGTTGTCATCCTTGGCCTTGGGGACCGGCCCCCCATTGTCTGCAGACTGCCCTACCTCCGGGTGCCGGTTCTGCTCCGTCTCATACTCAGAACTGCCCTTTGATGTCCACGGGGACCACCGTATTTGTTAGGCTAAGCACCGGCTCCTCCACCGACGGGGGCCCAGGCATTCGAGTGGTGACCACAGCAGTGAACTCTTTGAGCAGACAAGAAGAGTGACCTGCGCACATCCCAAGAGGAAAGAGCCGAGTCAAGCAGGGCAAAAACTGTAGAACATTGCGTTGAACGCGGTCGTCCAGTCATGACAGTGGTCCAGCGGGTCTTGAGCAGGGGGATGGCACGCGGAAGGGCTGTACTCTCTGTGTGCCCCACTGTCGCAGTCAACGTTTGCAGGGTCGTCCCTGCGGGGAGAGGCCCCCCGCACCCATTGGAAAGGAGGCTAAGCCAATCAGAAATCTGTTACAGCCAACATCTGTCCCAACCCTTGGCCCACATATTCGCTTGGCTTGAATTGCAGGTCCCGGTGGTGCATGGGGGGGGGGGGTGTCATATCTGGACAGAAATCCGCCAAAATTAGGGACATGAAAATTTCTGCAGAAATTCTTCTTTTGCGAAAGGGTTGGGGTGCAATCTCGGATCCTTACGGCGGGGGGGGGGGGGCTCCGATGCGCTGAGGTGGAATGACCCCCCCCTTGTCAAATTGGAGCTGCCCACGTCACGTTTTCCGCCCCCCCCCCCCGGCGACGTGCCCTTTGGGGAGGGCGGGGGGTTCAGCATTACCCAATGGACTGGTTGTGGGCCCGCCAGCCCGGGGATCTTGTCCCCTGCAACAGCCACAGAACTCGAAATTCATTGCATCAGCGCTCACAAAACCCATCCAAATTCCCATACGCACACCCCAAGGGGAGCAGCAGCGCGTTAGCCTGCATAGTGGGGCTGACAACATCATTAAGCAACGGCGGCTGGTTGTTCAGTGGCCACCATTGGGCAACTGATACAACACCGGCGGTTGGCTGGCTGAGTGGTATTGGACCCTTTCCCAGCCACTCCAGGTCCAACAGGAGGGAGTACAACACCACCACAGCTGCAGGGTTCCATGGGAGGGCTACAGATGCGGGGCCACAGCTCCGCGCCGCTAATGCGTGGTCAGTCGCCAGCTGAAGTGCACCCACAAGCAGCGCACCTTTGGCAGCTGCTTCCTCGTCCATCTGATCCTCCTCGTCCTCCTCTTCTTCGTCGTCCTCCTGTTGCTCCTCATCCGAAGAATAATACTCTTCCAACTCCGTTCCTTTGGGCCTGTAAATGCGTTTTGAAAGTTCGTTGTCGTGGTGATCCATCTCTTCTGCTGTGTGGGGGGGGGGGGGGGTTGCGTGCGTGTATGTGTGTGTGTGTGTGTGTGTGTGTGTGTGTGTGTGTGTGTGTGTGTGCATGTGTGTGTGTGTGTGTGTGTGTGTGTGTGTGTGTGTGTGTGTGTGTGTGTGTGTGCATGTGTGTGCGTGCGTGCTTGCGTACGTGTGTGTGTGTGTGTGTGTGTACGTGTGTGTGTGTGTGTGTGTGTGCGCACGCATGCGTGCGTGCGTGTATGTGTGCATATGTGTGTGTGTGTGTGCGTGCATGTGTGCGTGTGTGTCCGACCACAAAATGACTGTCCACACAATGTCTGTACCATGTTTGCCGCGTACAGGGGTTGGGTTGCAAGTACCATTCCAACGATGATGGCCTAACAGGTCTTCTTCTTGCCTATCACTACTTTGGGCTGGTGGTGGTACATGGCGGGAGGTGCCTCCTATAGCCTGGTCTAACCCACTGCTAGCAGTCCTACATATTGTTCGTTCTTTGTTTCTAGCTTCCATTGTCAAAGCGTAAGCGCTGTGACCTGTATGAATAATGAGCTCGACCCACATCCTGATCCCACGTAAGGGCACCAACTAATTGAGCACTTGATTGCAAAATGCAGTTTTGGATTGAGAGCAGTAATCCTTGGTTTGTTGCTTTTGATACAACATGGCTCCAAAATCAGGTTGACTCCTGCAGCCACTGTGAGTTTCATTTTCATTTCGTTTCAGGGACTTGCGGCGAACCTACGGACCAAGCAAGGCGAGCCACAGGGCAAAACACGGTAGTGGATCCTATACTGAGTGATGGGCATCAGTTCACTTGGCTCGGAGAACGTGTCATGACCTTTTTCGAACTCTACAGCACTTTGAGGATGTAATCATGTTCTGCTAGTCCACATCCGATCACTCTAGCAGCAAATCTCTGAGATCGGAACTGGTTGCCATAAAACATCCGTGAATCTTAAAGACCGAAAGGTGGGAACTCAAAAAACAGTGCAGGTGTAGGGCAGGTTCCGATTGAAAAAATGATAAATAACTCGAACATTTATGTGAAAATCAAAATAGAGAGCGGTAGGCAGATGATATTTATGTTGAAATCAACACAAAGAGCGTAATAGATGACTGATAGCTGCGATGGATCGCGATAGATCGTGAAAGTCCTGCGGCTAGGTTAGTGTCAGCGAATTACATCACCGACAAAACCAGTGCGCGGATGTCTTTGGGAACAAGGGACTGGATGGCATCCTGCAAACTTTCCAACCACAGTAGTACAAAGACCATGCTTACTATCATGTCTTGCAGACCTCCAGCTGTTGACAAATTTTATTTATGCTTTGCCCGTGTCCTGTCGGCCTTGCTCCCTTATTGCGACCTTGCGTGCATGCATGCGTGTGTGCGTGTGTGCGCCGCCCAATCATTAAATCCAATCTTAGCGTTCGCTATTGTACATCACCTCAACAGCTCTGTTCGCACTGCAACAATGTGTGTGTGTGTGTGGGTGTGTGGGTGTGTGTGTGTGTGTGTGTGTGTGTGTGTGTGTGTGTGTCTCCGCATGTGAGCATGTGTGCACACATGTGCACGCGTGCATCGTGTGCATGCGTGAACCCCAAAGCCAATGTAAACATCCCCCTCCACCTCGAGGTGCAATCCCTCGCCTCCTACAATGCAGCAGAACCATCGCTCCGGGCAGCAACCTGAAAGACCTCTCAACAGCAGCAACTCAGGCCACCGGGGGTGGGTCATGGCATGGTCACTTCACTGATTAACTTCACTGAACCATGGTCCTGGCAGAAGGTTGCCACATCATCCAAAGATTGTAAATTGTGCCTTGTCAATTGACGATACCTCGGCCACAACGTACTCTGTTGGGTATCGCAATCCCATCATTGATTCCACCGTGTCCACCAATCTGCAGAGGCGCCTTTCTCGTTCCTACCCAATGCTTTCCACAATGCTTGCATCACATGGCCCAGGATCCATTATGTGCAGCAGAGACGAACAATGGGGTGCCGTACTGAGGCGATGGGCTGTCGGTCTATTGAAACCCCCCCTCCCCCCCCGGGGCCTCCAAGCGTGTCCGAATAAAAGGGGGGGTGGTAGGAAACAGGCTCGAAGGGCCAAACTGTACAATGTCTCATCATGAGGCGTTCCCGCAAGGGTTGGCTCAGGGCAAAGGCGTGGTACTCTGCAGGGGTCTGTTAGCAGGTGCAGCAGGTGAAGCTGGTTGGGGCTGCTGTCATAGGTCTGTGGGAGCAACCAATCATCCAGAAGCCTCCGTCCAACGAGCTGCTGGAGACTACCCTCATGTCCCATGCCATGTCAAACAACTACCACAAGATATACCGCGCAGATGGGGCCAGCTATCCTACAAAATGAATAAGCCAAAAGGCACAACCCAGCGCAGGGGCGTAGCACACAGGAACATGGCATGGGCACAGAGGTACCGGGGCACACGCAGAACAAGCCAGGCTCAACAGAAGGCGATGGGGAGGTTGAACAAACGGAAATGAAGTAACGTTACGATTGCCCAACATCCAGGACCAACACGGAAATGACGCAACAATGCAGTCCGACAAATGTAGTGGATGGGTTTGGGAGGCGCGTGTTGTGGATGTAGTGGCCGTGCCGGGAGTATCGGTCCTGGTTCTGTTTGGTACATAGTGTTTGTTGTTCTGGTGCACCACCACCGGACCTGTGTAGACGGCTGCTCCACGATACAAACCATCATTGACCCCGACACACACGTTCGTCTGCCGTCCCTCCTTTATCGACGCGGGGGCTGTGGCCTGCATCCTCTGGCACCGCCTTTGCTGCAGCAAAGCGGTGCCGCAGTGCAGCCGGGCGCATGCAGAGGAGGACCGCCGCAGGCAGCGCACAAAAATGGCCCGTTCCGCCCTGTCCCAATGGCCATGACCAATGCCCGTCGTCCGTTGACCCACTGCGAAGTGCCAACCGTTGCAGGGACAAAAAGAGATCTGTCGCTTCAGGAACCCCCTGGCGCCTGACGTGTGAATATTTGGGTCGCAAAATGGGTGCCAGCAAACTTGGAGAAGTGCACCGGCGGAGAATTCTTTTCATAACTTCATTCGCCGCCGGTACACTTTTCCAAGTTTTCCGGCGTGTGGCTTGTCCCCCGGGCGACGGCAACGGGCGGCACCCCTTGGGACGGGGGTGCCGCTCCGGAGGGCCATACTTGTGCTGCACAATGAAGGGCTTGTACGGCTCCGCATGCGGGTCCACAAGCTGCGCCACACGCCGTTCGAAATCCTCTTTACTTTCGCCCTGCACCACGACGGACAGCAAGGGGCCCGCTGGGCTAGTCAGTGGAGAGGACGGGGTGGGGTTGGGGGGGGGGGGGGGGCGTCAGGAGAGGTCAGGACGAAACGGTTGGGAGCGGTTGGCACAACTGATCAGGAGCAATTACTGTGGCTGACAAGTGCCGTTGGTCGTGGGCAGTTTGGGGTAAGGGAGGCCTGACCCCTGTGCAGGACTGTCCTCGAGGGGCAAAAAACAAAAGACCTTCGTAACGCCAACAGAAACGAACGTTCACGGGGACGCTCGCTGCTGCGTGGCCATGGGACCTTCTGTACTTCAAAGGTTGTCGGTTGGCGGTTGTCGGTTGGCGGTTGGCGGTTGGCGGTTGGCGGTTGGTGGTCCCTGGGGGCTGTCCTTAACAAAAAAAATTATCTGGGTTCTTAAGGACGGCCCTGTCCCTGTGCACCGTTCCTGTGTGTGACTACTGGTGCCCTTACTTGACCCCATGGCTCCAACCCATAGCAGCAGCGGGGTACTCCATACCTCCACTTCATCCCATAACACCATACCATTACCCCACACTATTGCCACAGGCCATTGCTCTTTATCCTTACGGTGCACTGTGCATACTTACTGGACCTTTACCCCCCATCCACATTGCACCAGGCCATTGCTCCATACCACTACCACGTACCATTGGTCACATCATTGCTCCGTGTGCCACTGCTGTGTGTAACAACTTGTTCTCTCACTCCACCTGCACCACCCCATGGCTCCACACCACCCCATGCCCAGATCCCATATCATTACCCCATCTGATTGCCCTGCACCTTTACTGTGCACTGCTGTTGTCCTCATTCCATCACATTAGCCCCTCCCATCACTCCATCCCAATACCCCATCCCAGTACTCTATCCCATTACACCATCCCATCACTCAAAGCCACGCTTGCGTGCAACCGGGAGCGTGACAAAAAAGGTGCCCCCAAAATCTGCTCGAAACATCATCTGTGCGACAAAGAGGACCAGGCGCGTACCTGATAACTGTAGATATCTACTCCACCCTCAGCCACTGCCAAATACCGCCCAATCAGGTCATCGCTGATTGTCTTTTGCAGCCGCTTGTACTGCCTCTTGCCCTTAACCCACTGATCACCGACGCGCCGCAGTCCTCTCTGAGTGAACGTAAGGCGTGTGCAGATATGCAGGGCTGCAGAGGTTTGATGTGGCAACCTCTGTTCTGGCAGGTGAGCGGATCAACAGGGGAAAGATACAGGTGGATTTGAGCAACACCTACATCCTTTGTTTGCCCTCCCTGTGCGGGAGAAAGAGGGAGGCATCTTTTTTTTTTGGCTCAGACCAAGATGAGCCGGCGTAGCCTGCTCACTTTACAGTACTGGAAATACCCTCTCGGAATCAAGGTTCAGAGCTGTCCAGTGCTAAGATGATCCCACAGTGGCTGTAGTAGCGGATCTGACACGTAGTGAGGATGAGCTGAGTCTGAGCCTGTGCGGGAGAAGGAGGGAGGGATCGAGGAAGGGACTAAGGGAGAGAGGGGGGTTCGGAGGGTGCGGTGGTTTCCCCCACAGCCTCGACAGTCCTGCAACAGTGCTCCCACCTGCGTGAGGACAGTGTCACCAACTGACAGTGCCTCCACTCCCCCTGGGGGCTGTGCACCTCAACCGGAACCAGAGCTCTCTGCTATGACTACACGGTGACTGCAAGAGATGTTGTTTTCAGCACCTTCAGCGCCATGGTCTTTGAGGGCTTCCCTGGGAAGTGGGCACGAGTGTTGCCAACCAGAAAGTGCTCAGAGTGAGACGACCTGTCGTTTGTTGAGATTGTAGATGGGGTGTAGTGATGTGCTGGGATGGGGAGTGATGGGAGCAGTGGGATGGAGTGATGGGATGGGGTGATGGGATGGGGTGATGGGATGGGGTGATGGGGTGGGGTGATGGGATGGGGTGATGGGATGGGGTGATGGGATGGGGTGATGGGGTGGGGTGATGGGATGGGGTGATGGGATGGGGTGATGGGATGGGGTGATGGGGTGGGGTGATGGGATGGGGTGATGGGATGGGGTGATGAGATGGGGTGATGGGGTGGGGTGTGTACTTCCTCATCCCATCCCATCACCCACCCCATCGCCCCATCCCATCACCCCATCCCATCACCCCATCCCATCACCCCACCCCATCACCCCGTCCCATCACCCCATCCCATCACCCCATCCCATCACCCCATCCCATCACCCCATCCCATCACCCCATCCCATCACCCCATCCCATTACCCCACCCCATCACCCCATCCCATCACCCCATCCCATCACCCCATCCCAGTAGAGATGCGGAGCAATGAGATGGGGTAATGGTATGGGATATGGGTACGGGCTGGTATGGAGCCATGGTATGGACCCATGGGATGGTGCAGTGGGGTGGAGTGAGAGAACAAGGTGTGAAACACAGCAGTGGTCCGCAGGAATGTGGTGATGGTATGGAGCAACGGGGTGGTGCAAAGGGGGGGCGGGGGGCGGATGGGATGGAGCAACGCCCCCCACCCCTGGCGATTCCCCTGCTGGCACGCGACGGTTCTCCCACACCCCAGAGGGCCAGATCAGCCAACAATGACGGTCCCCCCATCCCCCGGGAGGAATTTCAAGGAATGCGTGGCACACAACGAGACGTGCACAAACAAGGGCATAGCAATGCATGAAATGACCATGAAAAACCATGTGGCCGTGTGTGCTCAGGGCTATTGGGGAATAGGCTCTGTGCACCACTTTTTCTGGCAGGTATTTGTGACCTTGAAGAGCTGACGGACGCTGACTCGGGGCAAGCACAACAGTGCCCTCAAGTTGACAACAGTACTGTGGCTGGGGATGTGTCATGATCAACCGTCATGGCTGAAATGGAGAACATGAATGATCTGCATGAGACATGGGTCAATGTATTGCCTAAGGCACAATCAATGCATTTGCACCATAAATTGTTGTTTGGGTAGCTGCGATCCTCTGCCAGGCGAAGTCCATGCACCATAAATGGGCTTGCCATGGACAACTACAGAAATCCCACCAAAGCCTGAAAAACCACCGTTCTGCGCAAATGCAAATGTTCAAAGTGACAGCCCCCCCCCCCCCCCACCTCGCGACGGGAATAGCAAGGGTAGGGGAATCGCAAGCGGGGGGGGGGGGGGGCGGGGGAGTAATGGGACGGAGCGATGAGACGGAGTCATGGGATGCAGTGAATACCGGTAGGGTGCCCAAGAATGGTACGGAGCAATGGTATGGGGCAATGGTGTGGAGTAATGACATGGAGCACTGGTATCCAGAGCCCAGGACTCGGGACTGTACCATTCAGGGAGAGACGGCAAAGCACTGCATGAGAGGGGCCGGACCGTCATCCTTTTGAGCTCCTTGGCCTTGGCCTTCTTGTCCCGGTGCATTTTGTTCATTCTAATTGCCGCATGCGAACTGAGTGGTCGCTTCCTGATCACCTTCTTGTTCGCGATACGATGCTGCTGTAGTCCCCGCTTCGACTTGAGGTGCCGAAACTTCTTCGCCTTCGCAATTTTGCCCATCTCGAAAAGGAAGACTGCAAATGATCAGTGCCAGAGTGCGCAGGTGTTCGAGCACCGCTCTTTTCTGCGTTCCCCAAACAATGGTCAGATCCAAAAATTTTGTGAGATGCAGACTGTGCAAAACAACCGCCTCCTGAACGTCCTCTGAGTAACACTTAAGCCACCCTCTTCATCCACCTCATCTGCCCCCATCAAAGCCCCCTCGCTCACAGACCACCCACGACGCCCATAACCAGGCAAGAGAGGTCGTCCCTGAAGGGAAGTGCTGCAGCATCACCAACGATTGTCTTGCCCTTCACCTCACATGACGTGCTTAGCCACGACCCACAACAATGACAGTGACCCACATGTCTGTCCACAGCAGGGGGGGGAGGATTGTGGGGCAGGTTATTCTAACACAACAAATTCTGTACCAAATTATTAAAACAGGATTTGTAGACCATTTGCAGAAGCCAAAATTTGTCGATCGGAAACAAAAGAGGGCTTGAAGGCTTCCAGACCCCAACAAAAGCCACAGCATCGTGGGGATGCCTGCGATTGAATTATTGTGTGCACATCAAATTACCTGTTGTTGTGTTGTGGTCTAAAATCTTGTCTGATTGTTTGGTGTCGTTTTCAGTCTTTTGACATCTAAATATTGTCTGCTCGTGCAATTTCCTAACAACAAGAATGAAAATATGCCACATAGTTGGCAAGTGTGGCGCCCGCAAGGAGCCCTCAGACAAGCTTGAGCATCTGGGCGTTCACAACAACAGGGCACACATCAAGACTTCTTTGTATTTCGCTTGGATAGAGGCGCTGAGCCAACTTTGGGCCCATCGGCACCTTGCAGTTTAGGATGAATACTGCCACACAGGCATGTGCAAAGGGCGTGCAGAGCAACAGATTGGCCTTCCAGCCCACCCCTAGGCCCCCCTGGATGAAGATGATGAGCCACGTTGTTTTTGTACGTCAGACTGCTCACCTTGTTTCCTCCAGCGCAACTGCACAATTCAAGCGCCCCACTGGTGGTTGACAATTGTTGCATACACCTTCAGGCCATTGCAGCATGGTGATGATTTTTGGTGCATTGGCTATGTACACCATTGAGCATCCAGCCCAAGCGCCACATCTGTTACTACTTCGGTGCCACCTGCATGAAACCTCCACAGGGATCATTAGTGCCATGTTCCCATCACCAGAAACCTTGGGGGGACCTCCATCCCGATGGTGCTGTCTATCACGTGATACCAATGTCAGTGATTGGATTCGTTTCTAAAGCCAGGACGATCAATACGCACTTATGCGTGTGCGTATGCGCGTATATCTGTGATGTATAATATATACGCGCGCGTTAAGTGCGTATACTGTGACATATATTATATACGCGCGCGCATACATGTGAATGTACGCGCACGTATAATATATGTGCGCGTGTACATGGATGTATACGCGCGCGTCTGGTTTCCACTCTGGGCAGGGTGCAGTTGTGCATTTCCTCCCACCCCCGCAATACTTTCAACCACATTGTCATAAAAAAAAAATCCCAGTTTTGACTAGGTTTGACGCAAACATTGACAGTTGCCGCATGCAGCACGGGCCTCTTGGCAGTGGGAGAGGTGTGTTTTGAGTGGGTTGCGGACTTTCTACAATGACCCAAATATTGTGTGTTTGTGTGTGCGAGGAGACAGCATACCCGGCCCTGGTTTTGTAGTATGCTGAGCACCACTGATGGCTAACATCTTCATGTCCTTTGATGTTTCCTATTGATTCAGAAAAGAACCTATGCTAAAAATGGTAAATTTCCTGATTTTGCCAAGTTAACCTCACACAGAAAACTACTTTCCAAAGTTTTATGGCACTTATAGGTACAGGCACCCGGGACCCATGTGAAGTCCTGAAGCCCCTACACCCCTGGTTGAGCATGTGTAGTGGTTTTTATTAAAGGGCTAGGGTTAGGGTTAGGACATATGACATGGCATGATGTGTCCCGCCACATCCATGCCATCTCAGAAAAATATGGAGTGAATGCAAAGGGCTCGCATCTGAGTGAGACAGTGAACCCATGTAGGGTGCACGCTGCTGGATCGGCGTGCATGATGCACAGGACGCGAAGACACCGCAGACAGCGATCTCTTCGCGACACTGGCCCAGCAATGGTTAAAACGCGTACCCGCATGACGTTTTGATTTAGGGGGGATCCATTTTGGATATCCCACCATGTGACATAGTCAATTCCTAACCCTACACCCATAGGATTGGGATTGCATACCCCTCTTTGTGGTGGGAAGGGGTCGACAGGCTCGACGCCCATGGCACGGCTCGGCTGTACCAGCACAGGGCTACCGGTCACTGTATCGCGCACGTACACGCCAGCCCTGTAGGTATATGTCTCATTGCTGGGGCTTGCACGTGCAGCAGCGGCGGCTTTTGTAGGGCTCACAGTGCTTCTCGTGAGGCTGCGTGACGGGCGCGACCCGATGGGATAACGGTAGACGGAGGTGGGGGTGATGGGCCGGGGGCCTAGGCCTGTGGCACGCCCCCGCTTAGTAGACAAGGGCGCCTACTGGACAAGGGGGGGGGGGGGTACAAAAATTTTCATTTTTGGCGCATTTTTTGCAGGTGTCATTTTTGCGAAGGGCACGCAGCGGAAAAAAGTTTTTTTTTGCGCTTAATCTTTTTTGCAGCAAACAACACCTTGTGCCGGGAATGAATTATGTTTGCAAAACTTTACGATACGCACGGCATTCTTTTCTATCTCTAAAACTCTATTGCCTTTGGCAAGCCACCTCGAAGAGAGAAGAGAGACAGGACCACCAGAGGGGAGGACACACCTGCTTTCAACGGCCCATCTTTGGGATTCTGTAGATTTTTAGGATGGCAAGGACGTTGTGGCCTCAGGGGTTAGCATACGACAATGAAGGCCTCATGTTGCGGCCACGTTAAAAATGTAACTCATATACAAAAACATCGTCAAGCTGTGTATTTTCTTGCGGTAAAGTTGCATAATTTTCTTTTTACTGTAAGTCGTGTAATTCGAAGAAAAAATCAGACCAGTGAAAAAAAAAAATCGTCAGTGCGTGTAAGGGCAACGGGCTGGGGGCAGGTGGCAACAAACACGGAACGTTTGAGTTCCATGACTGGGAGTCTGTGCTGGTCCATGCAGTGGCGGACTTCATCCCCCACCTTCATCAGCTCCGGCAATTTTGGGGCTTTTGGGGCACCCATGGCTCAGGCTACATGGGCCTAGCACCCAGTACGTGGGCCCCCATGGCTACTCAAGCACCCATATTGCCACTAAATCATCATCAAATCCATCCCAGGGGCAACAGGCGGTATTTTGGAAAGAGTCGAATTTTGAAAATTTTTCAGGTGCCGCTAAACAGCCTAACCAGATTGAAAATGGCTGTCCTCACTGGCAAGGGGCCATATGTGGGAGGGGGGCTGGGGGGGAACCACAGTTTGGACTCGCAAACCCGCCACTGGGTAGGGGGTTCATATAAAACAAACAAGTTCTTCGGGACCTAGTTCTGAATGAACACAGAGCGCCCACGATACGCAAAGAAGCTTTGACCCCCCACCCACCCCACAATTGGGTACCCAGCTAGGGGGGGGGGGGGGGATAGGTCAGTGTCAAAATTGAAAAAAACCATTGGGGGATCAATTTGTCTCTCAAAATGATGATTTTACAAGGGGTTAGATATTCGATACCATTCTTTGGGCTATGCAACGCGAATGACACCCAAAATGGGGGTATCTCGCGCCCGCGCCTGCGCTTCATCAAAAGACCCTCTTCGGGGTGGTTTTTGACGATTTTTTCAAATCTGTGGTTAAAACACCCACTTGTTCATCTGTGATACCTTCCGTGTTTGTGCATCACCTTCTATTTGATCCTGGATTGCCTACTTGCTGGGTGCCCTACTTCTGGTTTTCTTTATCAAAAACAAGTAGAGCAAGGAGCAGAGCAAGGAAACAATCATAAACAATCAATTGGGGAAGTAGACAACTTTCGGGTAGCAGAGGCAGCACATAAGTGCTGCTACTCCCATTGATCATCCCCGTGACCTTCTGTAAATTGGCAGAAATGCGGTTTGCACAATACCTACACCGGAGACCTTTGATGTAGCAGTAATTTGCACGTGTCTTTCCACAGATGTGTGATCAACAGCAGTATGCATCAATGTTGTACAGCAGGGCAACGACAGGGCATGTCATGGTGAATCTCATTCATTGAAGACATGCACATGCAACATTATGCAAAATAAAACACAATAGGCTGGGAGAGCTACCATGCAAAAAAAGGGAGGCTTGGTCGGATCTGTGCTGCAGAACTCCCAGCCGTTGTGGGTTCTGTGCCAGCGGCAGTACGCTGCGCTTGCATTTGCAGCAGGCGCACCCCGCTGTCGGTTGTTAGTGAAGAAGTGAATAACACAGTGTCCAAAAAAGCACCCGCTGTGCACACGTTCACTGCTCTTGCAATCATTTGGTGAGATATGGCAAAAAACAGGAGACATGGCTGACCATGTAACACGATCAACAAACATGGCAGAAAGTGACAGGGGAGATGTAGCGAGGTCAACGATTTTTTGGTCAGCCATTTTGGAGGTGCAATATTTAGAATATAGTTCAAGTGCAATCGGTGGACTGCTTTGTGTAATGAAGGGAAGAGGTATTATACAACCAGAAGGAAGCCGAGGCTGTCTGGCAAATGCGTGGCAACCTTTGCCATGCTTGCCAAATGCAGTTCACACAGTAGCCAACACAGCACAGAGCTGAAATTACACAGGGATCAAGCACAATCGGGGCATAGCAGGTTCATGGTGCCCAGCCCTTGCCTGGGGACCCATTTTATGCAGGCAACGGTGCCCACAGAAAATGATTGGCGCTCCAAAAGGTGCCCCTCTGCGATGGGCCCTTCACAATGGTTGGCCCTGCACAGTGGGTGGCTCGCCGAAATAGCTGGCCAGCCATGCCATGCGCCAGGGTAGACGTGTCGCGGATCGTGTCAACCGTGTGACAAACCAGATCAAGCATGTCATGACGGTGACTGAGGGCTGACCTGGGGGAAGTGGGTGCACCGTGTGCAGGGAACACGGATTTGTCACATGCGTCGAGCCCCAGCCGGGAACAATGCTGCCAGAATTCGGACTCTAACCCCCGACATTGGACATGCGGCTTCCCGATCCATATGGCATACTCCCCGGCTGCAGTGGGAGGCGGGGGGTCAAAACTGTCGCGTGCACTCCACCTTCCATTGGACAGTTCCATGGCTAATCGGCACTCTGTAGCACAGCCTTGCTGCACTCGGTCTCTCCTTCCCTGAGAGGAATCCCCAGATTCGCAATCGGGGGCCTGAGAGGCTCCAGAGCCATGAAGTGCTCTGCAAGGGTCCCGATTGGCGGGGCCAGGGACTCATGCGCGACATCGTTCACGTTCGGCCCGAAAGGATTGTACAGCACGTCCTGCAGGTCTAAGAATCCTTGAAGACCGCAGGTCGCCACGAAAAAGAACATGACGTTCAGGAGGGTCCAGACCACGGTCTCGAACACGCCAAGAACCGGGGTTTTGCGGTACTCAACGGCCATCTCCAACGCCCCTTCGGTAATGACAATGAAAAGCAGCATCTTGGCCAAAATCATGACGAGCTGGGCGTACGGAAAGGGCACGTCGTTCCCCAACTTCAGCATGAGATCGTAGCCAGTTTCGTGCAGGTCGGTGATGGCCTGCGCCAACTGCACACGGCCCCTGTTGTCCAGAAGGTCATGCTCCCAGGCCTCCTCAAAGACGAGGCTGATCCACAGCCACGCAGTCGTTTGTCGGTGGCCCGGGACCATGCGCTCCCACTCCCCTGGGGCAAGCAGCCCCTTGCTCTGGAAGTACTCCCGGCCCTTGGTCGTCTCCATTTCTCCTCTCGCCTTGGCAATGGTCAGCTCGATCCCCAGTTGAACGTATCGACCAACCTGGGCCCGCAGCTTCTCAGCTGCCGCCCTGGCTTCACGGCTCGTATTCCCCTGCCGGGGCTTCAGGAAGGTCGCCACCTTGAGAAGGATGGCGCTGGACCGGATCAGCAGCCTGGTGTAGTTCCCCCTCCTGGTCGTCCAGCTGCTGACCACCCGCACCACAAACCCCCCAAGGATGAATGCCACCAGAACTTGGATGTTCTTGCGGGCCCTCGTAAACGACAGTAGCCAGAAGGGGGCGGCCACGGAATCCCCATCAAATACGAACACGAGCAGAACCGCCCAGGCAGACAGGAGGACGGCCAGGAGCGTGTGGCCGTTGGAGGCATAGATGTTGGCCTTCCGGAAGATGAACGGAAACCACCCGAACCGCAGGCCCACTTTGCCAGAGTCATACCCGACCATGCGGCGGACCCGGCCATAAAAGCCCTCCACAAATATCAGAGTGAAGCCCTGCCAGAGCCTGATGCGGTCTAGCAAGGATTTTTTGGGCTCGGGGCTCTTGGTTTGGTGCTGGAGGTGCAGCTCCGACACGGAATTTGGGGCGACCTCGGGGCCCTCAAAATCTTCAGACGGGGAATCTTGCGGGGATGATGGCATTATTAATGGCATTAGAGGTATGACTGTATAGAACACACAGCACTGCAAAAGGCCATCCAACTTGATGCAGCCTGACTTCGTAACGCTGGCATTTCATGAACACAAACACAACATACCAGCTCCGTTACCCTTGTAGATATTTCTCAGGCAGCGGTGGAATGGCACAGACGTTTGAAAGTGCAGGTGGAAAAGTGTTGCTGAGACAACGTCTAACCACGGAACATAGGTTGCTGTAATGCACAACCAACACATCATGCTGTCAGGGGCCGAATCAGTCGGGGAGACAGTGTCTTGACCACGACCTTTGTCTTTCTTCTCTTAGTCTACAATATCCCACTAAAATGGGAGCCGCATGCGAAGGAAGTGGTGTGGAGAGAAGGTGTTTTGCCCCCCTCGCATGGTACTACACATTTTCGTATGTAGAAAAGGTGTATGTCTCTCCCTCTCCAAAAAAAAGCGGTGATATGGGTAAAGAGTGGGGACAATGGGCCAGGAACATGGCGTTCCCAACCACCGACGCTTGTGCCCAAATCACTTTGGTATGCTTGCTGATATTGTAGCTAATTTCCGGTCACTGATTTGGGGCCTAGCATTGCTTGGATACCCTGCTCGCTGGTGGAAACCAGTGTTCTGGGGGCTCCATGATCAGCATATTCTGTCTAGCTTCTTTCACAAAGGTAATGGATTCAGCAAAGTCGAGAAACCAGTGGGTTGCCTAACGGAGGGGAGGGGGGGGGGGGGGTTGGCACAAGGCCTTGGTGGTTGGCTCTGTTAGCCTGTGGCGGCACCTATTGGCCTCTCGCCCTTGAACCTTCTGCTATGACAAGCAGGCATCCGTACTTCTGCGGGCATCTGCACTGCTGCAGGCATCCACCTGCCTGGGTGGGAATCCAGAATGCAACTTCTGCCCATGGTGTCCTCCCCTGACGGCCTGATCAGTGCCCGGTATGTGTTCATCACAAAGACCCCAGGCTGGGAGGTGCTCACCACAACCAGCAACGTGAATGTCACATAAGGCCATGGGTGCTAGCTCACCAATGTGTGACTTGCTGGTAGTGCGTTGCAGTAATATCTTCTGTGCTCTGCACCATTCATGGCGAGCGCGTTGCAGCAATATCTTCGCTCAGAGTATTCGCACTCTGTCCACGGCGGAGTATCTTCCTTGCTGGCGGTAGTGAGCAGCCCCGCCCACCAACACGCCCCACAAGAGTGCATGGCAGTGCCCGGTCCATCTTTAGGAACCATCCCCAACACTACTGGCCCAAGCTCAACTGTCCACTGCAGGCCACCCTGGCAATGCAGTGCAATGGAGCTGTGGCTGGCCCTCACGCTCTACCAGGCCTTCCTTCGCCGAGGCCTACCTGGGAGCTACGCTTGTGGTACGCAATTGCCTTCTACGCTCTGCGCCATTTGTGGCGAGTGCGATCCGCCTTGCCCTGATTGCACCGTCCTTACTCCGCTGCCGGGGGACCCCACGCCCGGTCGCACTTGGGCCCACTCCCCTACCGAAGGGTACAACTTCGAAGGGTGGGGGAAGATGTCCAGAGGAGCCCCATGCCCGGTCACACTCGGGCCCAATGCACATGGGGGAAGATGTCCAAGGGGCCATGAGGCAACGGAAACTGGGCTCGCATACGCCCCCGTGTCACAGGCGCATGGTCATAACCACATTGTTCAGTGTTTTTCTTGCTGCACTGCAGCGCAGACCAGTTCTGTACCACACCAGGTGGTTGCTGACTGTGCCGTGGCTTTGGTCCTCTGGACACTGAGGTCAGCTCGCACCCACCACCCTCCCACAGTGCCGGTTAGTCTCTAACCCTTGCCCTGCAGGTCGTGCCCTTGTCATGCACTTGCTCTCTGGCACGTGAGGACGTGTCGTACCCGAACTTCGGGGGCGCAAAGGCGTCTTTGGTGGCGCAAAGGCGTCTCAACATTTCAACAAAGGCTCCGGCTGCCGGACACTTCAACAGATCATTGCTGTACTGTGTGTGGCACCTACCTTTTCAGCACCACACCATGCGTGCACTTGCCGCCCACATTTGCACGTCCACTCGCATCCAATACCCTCACATGGGCCGCATTCTCGCAGCCCTTGTCATGCTTCGGCTTTTCAACACGTAACAACGTGTCGCGCCTGTGCTCCAGGGGCGCAATGGCGCCCCGTTGTTTCACCATTAAACTGCTCTGTGCTGCCTTGGCATCCCATACACCCTGGTGAGCTCGAACCCACCACCCTCCCTTTGCGCCGGTTAGCCCCCGTCTCTTGCTCTGTGGGCCTCTCTCCCACTCTCTCTCTCCTGCCCTCTCTCCTGCCTGCTCTCTCGCTCTCCTTCTCTCCTTCTCTCCGTTCTCCTCTCCCACTGCGTCTCTCTCTCTCTCCCACTGCGTCTCTCTCTCTCTCCCACTGCGTCTCTCTCTCTCTCTCTTCTCTCTCTCTCTCTCTCTCTCTCTCTCTCTCTCTCTCTCTCTCTCTCTCTCCCTCCCTCCCTCCCTCCCTCCCTCCCTCCCTCCCTCCCTCCCTCCCTCCCTCCCTCCCTCCCTCCCTCCCTCCCTCCCTCCCTCCCTCCCTCCCTCCCTCCCTCCCTCCCTCCCTCCCTCCCTCCCTCCCTCCCTCCCTCCCTCCCTCCCTCCCTCCTCCTCCCTCCCTCCCTCCTCCCTCCCTCCCTCCCTCCCTCCCTCCCTCCCTCCCTCCCTCCCTCCCTCCCTCCCTCCCTCCCATGGAAAAATGGGGAAAATGGAGGTATCCGGAGGTATCCGGAAAACTGGATACTTCCTAGGCTTGACTGTGGCCCACACCTTGGCGGGCGCTTTTGGGGGAACGTTTGCCCGGCGCACACCCGGGGCACTGCTTTTCTATTAACTATCCCGACTTCAGCCCCAGATTTTAGCCTCTCATGGAGAAGGTAAGTAGACCCCAAGTGGACCATGTTGGACTGCACACCTTCCCGACAAAGCACATTGCATAATAAGGCAATAGCTGTGAAGTCAACAACTCCAATTTTTTTTTACTGACTCCAGAAGTTCAAAGAGTACTCAAGCCTATGCAATAGCTGTGAATTCAACAACTCCAAATGTCATTTGCATTGTACTTAACAAACAACATTGGTCCCACAAGTGTGGGTGTCAATACATTCAGCACAATGGTGCTCTTCACACTCACCACAAACTGTGATAGTGGAACGCTTCCGACAACACAACACACACACATCTGCCTCATCCTGTGCCTCATCTTGCGTGGTGGCTGAGTTGCTTTGGTCAGTCCAAACATGAGGCGGGACATGCTCCCATGGTCCATAGGGGGGGTGACGCACCTGCCTGCAAATGCAAAATTCGTAAAAATGCAACTTTGCCTTTATCTTTTCCCATAGATTTCGTTATGGTAATGAGTCCCCAAGCCGCAAGCGGTTTGGACGGCGTTTCTACCTCACGTCACAGGAACAAAGCGCAAACTCAGCATTGCTACATCACCCCTGCCTTCTCGGGGGCCCAAAGTGGGCGAAATGGCTACATCACCCCTACCTTCTCGGGTCCCCATGGTGGGGAGAAATCAATATGGCTACATCATCCCTGCCTTCTCGGAGTCCCCATGGTGGGGAGAAATCAACCTAGTAAGGAGTGGATGTGGTGGGAACAAGCAAAAATGCATGAAAATGGGTGAAACTGGGTGAGAATCCAAATTTACCATATCCCCAATGGAAAAGAAGAACCAAAATACCCGTTTTCAAAAAACAATAATGCCCATAGTATCACAAAGTATGGGGTTCTAGGACGGTTAGATGTCCAAATAGTTGCGGTGCGCGCGCACTGCGCTTAGTGCACCCCCTAAAAGGTCACCGGTGGGGCACGGGTCAAAAAAGATGCCCGGTGTGTGCCACGCACGCGCCCGGCACACTAACGCTCCCCCTTTGGCACCTATCTTGTCTGTTCGTTTGTTTTGTGATTTGGTGTGCACATTTGGGGGGCAGGTTTACACTCATTTCTAGTGATATGGTCACAGGGGTCAAAAAAAAGTTTTCACTTTTTCCAAAAGTGGCCTTGGAGGTTCAAAACCTGGGTCCGGATGTCAAAACTGATTTTAGAGCTGTTTGTAGAGGGGGGCTGGCATTGTTAGTGGCATTGTTAGAACCTCCCCTGCCCTGACATCGGGGGGGGGGGGGGGGATTGCGGTCAGGGAGGGTCCAATCCAATTGCAAAAAAAATGTGGGGAAATTGCGGGGAAATTGTGGTGTTGTAACCAAACCAAACTGAACCTCCCGAAGACTCCCGGAGCAACAATTCTGCACAGGAGCCTCAGAATGTTGAAACAAATCGAATCGTCCACGGGTATCAGAATTATGACGACAAGCGGCCCTAAATAGCACCATAAAATTGAAGCATAATTCACTCTTTTTGCGAGGGCAAGAAAACATTGAAGCATATTGTTCTGTAACAGTTGTTTGCAAAGGCAAAGGGCACCAACAAGCACGCAAAGTGGACAGGCCGAAAGCAATTGCGGAAAATTTGCGGCAAATTGCGGAAAATTGCGGACCTCAACCCCCCCCCACCCCTGCTGACATGCAAAACAAAACCCAACTCAACCGGAAGGATACGGATGATGTCTGTCAGCTTGGCCTACTGTGCGGCCATCTATCAGCCGGTCTAGCCATCGGACGGACTGTCCGTCCCTCCCTTCGGGCACACCACGGGTGTCACACGACACTCCCCAAAGCTCTTGAATGCCCCTTGGACCCTCGCTTTGGTCTCGGCGGCCTTCCCGAGGCTGCCCATCGCCCCCTCCCAAGCCGCTTGAGCCTTCTCCACCTCCCCACAGCCAAGCCCCTTTGCTACCTTGCAGGCCTCCCCTAGCCCCCCTCACCCCCGGAACCCGACCCACACCTGCTTCCCCCCAACCACAACCCTTGCTTGGACGCACACGACCGTGGGAGGCGCTAGTAGCAGCTTTGGGGCGAAGGTCGCTTCGCTCTTCAGGCTGCCTTTGCGGCGCCCTTCTTCTTCTTGGAAGGGGGGGGAGGGGGCTGTCGCTTTGCGGGAGGGTGTCTGGGCGATCGTAGGCAAGCATGTGCAGTCCCTTGGAAAAAATTCCTGTGCTGCGGCATGCTGCGGCATGCTTCAAGCTGCACATGTGGGTGCATGGCTGTCCGATTTTTCTGCAAAACAGCTTTGCAGTGACCTGGATCTCCGTCCCAGGCCCCAAACACACCTTCCTTGATGTTGCTCTGTAGTTAGAATCATGTAGAAACGCAAAATGTCTCTCAATTGCAAAAAAAAAATCCATCCCTCCCGCTCTACATGGTCCTTGAACCCAAGTATGTCACCTGTGGTCATTACTGTGGTGGCATATGCCTTGGTGCAGAATGTCAGAGGCGCTGTTTCAAATCCTGGGAAATCCAACTTTTGTCACCTGTCCCACAGTAGTCAATCTGATCATTCTTGGTGCTGCAGTATGCTGCGGCATGCTTCAAAACCCCTATGTGTAGCTCCAAAAACCGGGTGCTGCGACATGCTGTGGCGTGCTGCGGCTGCACATGCTTGACCGTAGGCTCTAAAACCCAAGCCCCTGAGTTTGTAGAATCACCTTCATGTGGTTCTACGAGGTACCCGGGGCACCTTGCAGCCGCCCCCTCAACGCCCCTGTAGCACATGGCGTGGCAAGTCCAGCACAAGCGCGGCGCAACACTGACGTCAGGCGTCAGACTGCCGAGGCCGAGTTTGGGCGTCAACTCGTGGACGAACAGCGTGTCCAGATGCAGCGCGGGGCGACGGGGCTGGTGACTTGCAATGAGGCAGCAGGGACGGAGGCCCCCCACAAAGGGTTGCCCTCTGGCAGGCGTGGATGATCCGCAAGCCCAAGGGGTCTGAATCAAAACCATACGCCTCCCCTCGACCAGACTGGCGGGTAGCAGAGTGTTCTGTCCACTCAGGCCCTACGGTAGGTCATCAAGGGTAGCCTCTGGTGTCTGTAGGAAGTCCACAGGGTTTCCAGAGGCGTGGCAAGACGGAGCGTCTCGATGGGTCCGCACTCTCGAAGGCAGTGGCACTTCCGGAGGCGGTACCATGGGTGTACTATACAGAGGAATGCAACGCCGGCATTCGGAGTCACGAGAATACGCGGATGGCCCGTCGTTCTGGGGGCAGTGGTGGGAGCTGCGAGGGCAGCGCACGTGGCAGTCATTGCAGTATGGCAGAGCACCGGGTGGGGCATCTGGTGGGGCGCTGGGCGCGGCGCGGCATCGTTTACGTTGGGTAGGGCACCAGCCGTGGCATCGCATTCATTGGGACGACAGGCCCAGCGCAGCGGGCGGGGCGGCGGATGCCGGCAGCAGTGATATCCTTCGTCAAGTGGCATTGGCAGAGGCAGTGGGTACGAATTCCCTGGCAGGACCCGCCCAAAGTGAAAGCCGCGTCCTGCAGAGGCTGCGCCACCCCCCCTCCACATGACGTCTTCGAAGGCGGATGGGGTTCTTTGGTGGCGGGCTGACCATCACACCAAAAAGGGGGGGGGGGGGACCAGACCACAGGACCACTCAGCAACAGAGGGTTTGGGCTTGGGAAGGCTTGCAAGAGGAGATCCCACTGCCTGCACCCTGCAGCTCCAGTGTGGGAGCGAAGGGGGGGGGGGGGGGTCGCAGGGATGCGCTTGAGGGGGAGAGGGGCAAGGCGGGTCTCAGGCGTTGTTGCGAAAGCCGGTGACGGCCGTTGGAAGAATGTTTTGTGGGCAGCTTCTGGCAGGTGGAGGGCCCTTGGGGGACGGACAGCGGCGGTTGGCAGGGATGACGGTCACACTCAAAAGGTCCCCCCCCCCCCCCCCCAGCAAGTGCAAGCCCAGGGGGGCGGCCTGCGGGCGGCATCACCAGCAATGTCTGTGAATACTGCGAATCTGCGGACATCTTCTAGGCCTGATCACGTTCATGGACATCTGCGGACTTGAGGCTTCGGCCGTGGAAAAGTTTGCGCCTCCCAACGTCCTTCAGTACCAGGCAGACCCGCGGGGGGGACGGGTGAACACAGGCCCACCACGGCACATGGCACCATCCCCTCTGCTTCAGGAGGCGAGACGGGTGCACAAGTGCACGTACAGCGCAGGTGTTTCACCAAAAAGTCAAAATGTTTTCGTGAATTCAAGTGGCTGCGTTCTTGTCCTCTGTACATCCTCTTGGTGAAATCCTGAACGTCCTCAGCTCTCAACAAGATTTGAGTTCCCACAAAAACCAAATTTTTCCACCCAAAAAATCCACCCAAAATTTGTTCCCGGCGAAAGCGGAGACCTTTTTACGCGTCGCGCTGCACGCGCATCTGCTACGCAGTGAAACAGCGTTGGCCGTTTTTGAAGCCCAACGATTATTTTTTTCTGGCGGATTTCGAAGTGACTGATGATCCAGTCCTAGCCGATCGAGTCCCTGGCCCAGACCTGCCGCCCCAGAGGCCCCAAAGGGTTCGGGAAGAAGTACAGTGCAGCAGCAGCGGCCGTACAAAAACCGCCGGGTTTAGCATTGAATACCCCGGGACATTAGCCAACGACCGTCAGCTGGTGGTCGGTTGACCATCAACTGTCAGTCGTTAGCCGTCAATAACTGTCAGGGGTTGGGTATCGACCGCCAGCACTCGGCAGTTCACCACCTGCGCTTGGGGGGTCAACCGCCGGCGGCATCCGGGAATTTCCACAACAAAAAACAACCAAAAGGGACGGCTTGGGCGGCACGAAAGCTGTCCCTCAAGAAATGCTCTGCTCACCAGCACGACTCCGTTAAAGTAGTGAGACGCCCTCATCCACACGCCACCTCCCGGGTATTTGGTAAAACTTAGTACCGGATGAGGTAACACTTAGTAAAATTTGGTAAAACTTAGTAGAAACGAGGTAAAACTTAGTAAAAAAAAAATTTAAAAAAAATTTAAAAAAAAATTTTACTAAGTTTTACCTCGGTCCACTAAGTCCCCCCCCCGGCTGCCGTTTTAGACAAGGTAGTCAACACTTCGATGGTAGGTGGTACTTTTGTTTAAGGGCACAAGGCCCCCAAGTCGATTCTCGGCCACTTGTGTTAGTTGCGCCCCACCCAGGCCAAACCATCATGCACACCAATTAGTTGGCACTCGGCCAACATAACAAAATATATTTGGGGTTGGGCAGTAGAAACAAAATCAGGCTCAAGAAAAGAGTCCTAACAGGGCCATGGCCAACATCTGTGGGAACTACTTACAAGTAGTTACAAAAGACACACTTGAAAATCAAGTCGGCCTTGGTATCTGCATGGCGCGGTTTGCCTCGCACTGTGGGATTATTGGTGCACATCCCAAACACAGCCGTTTTCAACTCCCCTTGCAGCTCGGTGCAAAACCCTTGGTCATTTCTCAGTTGGCCATCGGCATTTTGGGGATATTGAGGAGGCACTGCATACCACTTGCGACAGATCCACACACCACGACGGGTGTTAACAGCAGAAGCAGCAACAACAGTAGGCACACCAGGACGGGTGTCAACAGCAGCAGCAGCAACAATAGTAGAAGCAACAGCAGAAGCAACAGCAACAGTAGCAAGGTTAGCCGTCCAGAATTGGCGCAACCCAACAAAAATCTCGAATTGACACAAGATGGACGCATGCAAGGCACAATGAAGAACCTTACATTCGTGGCACGCCATGTGAGGTGTGCCATCACAAGAAAAGCATGTGTCAACGGGGTCCACATATTTGGGTTCGGGGTACATCCGAGCCACCTCCCAATGTACCGTTGTGGTCCTTGGGGTGGACGCCAACTTTGAACGACTGAAGTACAGAGTAGCCTCAGCCATTTCACGCAACAACCACAATCGATCTTGTGGCACTTGCAATATGCCCTTGACAACGCACCGAGACAAGGAACAATGCAACGTCAAGAGACATGCCGGATGGCAACTGACACCATCAAGCTGCTGGATGAAGGTGGAATGCAGGGGTGCAATTGCAAATGCAAGGGCACCGAAAGCATCCAAAATCTTTGACCACTTCTTCCGCTGCTGTGGTTCAACGCCTTCTCGCTCGGCAATCAAATCCACAACAGCCAACTCCTCCCAACTCTTTACCCATGAGTGATGAGTAAGCTCCTTCATCGGTTCAAGGGTAGAGGATCACAAACAACCAGGAAAAGAACAGGGCATGCGTATTCCAAGGGTATCATCCGTGCCCACGGGACTCATTGTGGCCGATTTCTCCATGCATGCCTCGGTGCCATCCGCAGAGCTTTGCTTGGAGGACACTATTGCAAACACGAAGGGCAAAAGAAAAAAAGGGGGGGGACAAAATCAGAAGTGGCCCACAAGTGGGCAAGGTGGCTACATAACCCCTGCCGCCTGGGGGGTCCCCACCGCTTCAGAGCGGGGGGCAGAATCAGAAGTGGCAGTAGTCAAAAGTGGAAAATCTTATTTTTGGGGGGGCCACGCAACAAAGCGTGGATTTCAGAGTGGGCGGACAACATCAGAAATAGCCCACAAGTGGGCCCAGTGGCAGTCAGAAGTGGGAAAACTTATTTTTGGGTAAGTTAAAAAAATTTTACTAAGTACTACTTAGTAGAAAACCCACCCCCAGAGGAAATACTTAGTAAATAATATTTTTTACTAAGTTTTGAAACTTAGTAAAAAAAAATGTTTTTGAAAAAAATTTTCACTAAGTTTTACTCCCTCCCTCCCTCCCTCCCTCCCTCCCTCCCTCCCTCCCTCCCTCCCTCCCTCCCTCTCTCTCTCTCTCTCTATTTGCTGCGGTGCATGGGCCTCGGCGGCGACATCTGACTGTGTCCATTGGCAGGATGCAGAAGGAGTGCCGGCCCACGGTGCGGGCACGGGGCATGGATTAGCAAACATGGGGGAGAGGCGATGCACCACAATGCTTAGCAGGGCCAGTACCAAACTGCCCTTGTATTATAGAATACGCTGAGACAACTACCCACAACCGTCAGCTGCGTGTCGGTTCGAACATCAACTGTCGGCTGTTGGCGGTTCACCAGCGGTTGGGGGTGACGTGTTGGGGGCAGCAGTCGGCAGCTGAACGCAACGCAAAACGCAGCTGGTTCCTGATGAGCTCAACATGTGACGTGGTGTGAAGGGGTTGTATGGGTGATTGCCTGGACGATTGTAAGATCCGAATTCCCCTGCCGTGCCTCCAGTGGCGTAGAGCTGCCTGGGTAAAGCATTGGCATGACGAGGACCCTCCGATCGAGGGGTCAGCCACTGCACACCAATACTGAGTGCAGCGGGATACCAGGCAGTGCATGCCCACCATGAGCCCGGCAGACGTGTGATGACTGTGTCTTGTGGGATGGACCAGCCCCGTCCACGTTGTTGATTTGCTTGGCCCAACCGGAGTCAGTCCTGAGGAAAAATGAAGCGTCAATGCCAGGGCCCGCTCACCCACAAATATCTTGTAATGCATAGTGCAGCCCGGTGGCGCTGGGTTGAGGGGCAGGGCTGTCCTTAAGGGGGGGGGGAAGAAAAGACCTTCGTAACGCCAACAGAAACGAACGTTCACGGGGACGCTCTCTGCTTCATGGTCATGGGACCTTCTCTACTTCAAAGGTTGTCGGTTGGCGGTTGGTGGTTGGCAGTTGGTGGCAGTTGGCGGTTGGCCGTTGGTGGTCCCTAGGGGCTGTCCTTGGGGGCGGTCATTAACCAAAAAAAGATTGGCTTCTTAAGGACAGCCCTGTTGAGGGGTGCTGTGCTCTGCCGGGGTCACTGGCTGGGGGGACGGGGTGTCCTGTCCAGCCGGTGGTTGCACGATGTAGGGCGCCAGCACGGGGGGGGGGGGGGGGCGCCTGCTGGGGCATTCCATGGGTTATGCACTGGTGTGGTGTGGTGTGGTGTGGTGTGGTGTGGTGTGGTGTGGTGTGGTGTGGTGTGGTGTGGTGTGGTGTGGTGTGGTGTGGTGTGGTGTGGTGTGGTGTGGTGTGGTGTGGTGTGGTGTGGTGTGGTGCGGTGTGGTGTGGTGTGGTGTGGTGTGGTGTGGTGTGGTGTGCTGAAGGCGCTGTTACCAAAGGGCAAAAGGCCGGGATGTCTACCCACGGGTAAAGGTAAACGGGCTGGGCTGTGTGTGTTGTGTGCGCGCTGTGTGTAAGTGTGTTGTTGCATAGCCGGACCAGTGCACTCCCGCACTTGGCCGGCACTGCTCTGCTGACGCCCGTGCGCAGTCACACAGGGTCGCATTGGTCCTCTGCAGCCTGCGTGCAACTCCTGCTATGCACTGCCTCACTGCCTGGGGGCAGTGGGCAGTGGAACTCCTGCAATGCACTGCCCCTCTGCCCTGGGGGCAGTGGGCAGTGGAACTCCTGCTTTACACTGCCTCACTGCCTGGGGGCAGTGGGCAGTGGAACTCCTGCAACGTACTGCCTCACTGCCCTGGGGCAGTGGGCAGTGGAACTCCTGCCATACACTGCCGCACTGCCCTGGGGGCAGTGGGCAGTGGAACTCCTGCAATGCACTGCCTCACTGCCTGGGGGCAGCGGGCAGTGGAACTCCTGCAATGCACTGCCCCACTGCCTGGGGGCAGTGGGCAGTGCAACTCCTGCAATACAGTGCCGCACTGCCTGGGGGCAGTGGGTAGTCGAACCCCTGCAATGCACTGCCTTACTGCCCCGGGGGCAGTGGGCAGTGGACCTCCTGCAATGCTATGCACACCAGCATGGGGGGACGGGGAGTCCAGCCCAGGGGGTGGTCGGAGTATTCTTCAGGGCCCATGGGGAGGCGGCATCGTCGTAGAGCCGGGCACGGTGTGGTGTGGTGTGGTGTGGTGTGGTGTGGTGTGGTGTGGTGGTGTGTTACATATATTGCA
>OZ038400.1:38216729-38269275 GCA_964036045.1 Eutreptiella sp. 'Long Island Sound 2002' | reverse complement strand
CACAAGGCAAGGCATACACAAAGCGGTGCACACACAAGGCAGTCTGTGGCCACCGCAGGAGTGATGTTATTTAAGGGGCCACAGGCAAGGCGGTACACACAGAAGGTGTTGCACACACAAGGCGGAACACACAAAAGGGGGCTTGTGGCCACCGCAGGAGTGATGTCATTTAAGGGGCCACAGGCAAGGCGGTAAACACAGAAGGCGGTGCACACACAAGGCGGAACACACAAAAGGCGGTCTGTGGCCACCGCAGGAGTATTGTTATTGAAGGGGCCACAAGCAAGGCGGTACACACAGAAGGCGGTGCACACACAAGGCGGAACACACAAAAGGCGGCCTATGGTCACTGCAGGAGTCATGTTATTCAATGGGCCACAGGCAAGGCGGTACACACAGAAGGCGGTGCACACACAAGGCGGAACACACCAAAGGGGGCTTGTGGCCACCGCAGGAGTGATGTCATTTAAGGGGCCACAGGCAAGGCGGTTCACACAGAAGGCGGTGCACACACAAGGCGGAACACACAAAAGGCGACCTGTGGCCACTGCAGGAGTTATGTTATTTAATGGGCCACAGGCAAGGCGGTACACACGGAAGGCGGTGCACACAGAAGGCGGAACACACAAAAGGCGGCCTGTGGCCACCGCAGGCGCCTTGTTATTTAAGGGGCCACAGGCAACGCGGTGCACACAGAAGGCGGTGCACACACAAGGCGGAACACACAAAAGGCGGTTTGTGGCCACTGCAGGAGTCATGTTATGTAAGGGCCACAGGCAAGGCGGTACACACAGAAGGTGTTGCACACACAAGGCGGAACACACAAAAGGCGGCCTGTGGCCACTGCAGGAGTGATGTTATTTAAGGGGCCACAGGCAAGGCGGTGCACACAAAAGGCGGTGCACACACAAGGCGGAACACACAAAAGGCGACCTGTGGCCACTGCAAGAGTGATGTTATGTAAGGGGCCACAGGCAAGGCGGTACACACGGAAGGCAGTGCACACAGAAGGCGGAACACACAAAAGGCGCCCTGTGGCCACCGCAGGAGTCATGTTATTTAAGGGGCCACACGCAAGGCGGTGCACACAAAAGGCGGTGCAAACACAAGGCGGAACACACAAAAGGCGGTCTGTGGCCACTGCAAGAGTCATGTTATGTAAGGGGCCACAGGCAAGGCGGTGCATACGGAAGGCGGTGCACACACAAGGCGGAACACACAAAAGGCGGTCTATGACCACTGCAGGAGTCATGTTATTTAATGGGCCACAGTTAAGGCGGTAAACACAGAAGGCAGTGCACACACAAGGCGGAACACACAAAAGGCGGCCTTTGGCCACCGCAGGAGTGATGTTATTTAAGGGGCCACAGGCAAGGCGGTGCACACGGAAGGCGGTGCACACACAAGGCGGAACACACAAAAGGCGGTCTGTAGCCACTGCAGGAGTCATGTTATTTAATGGGCCACAGGCAAGGCGGTGCACACACAAGGCGGGGCATACACAAAGCGGTCACACAAAAGGCGGTATGTGGCCACTGCAGTGTTATGTTATTGAAGGGGCCACACGCAAGGCGGTACACACAGAAGGCGGTGCACACACAAGGCGGAACACACAAAAGGCGACCTGTGGCCACTGCAGGAGTCATGTTATTTAAGGGGCCACAGGCAAGGCGGTAAACACAGAAGGTGGTGCACACACAAGGCGGAACACACCAAAGGCGGCCTGTGGCCACCGCAGGAGTGATGTCATTTAAGGGGCCAGAGGCAAGGCGGTGCACACGGAAGGCGGTGCAAACACAAGGCGGTGCACACACAAGGCGGAACACACAAAAGGCGGTCTGTGGCCACCGCAGGAGTCATGTTATTTAAGGGGCCACACGCAAGGCGGTACACACGGAAGGCGGTGCACACACAAGGCGAAACACACGAAAGGGGGCCTGTGGCCACCGCAGGAGTGATGTTATTGAAGGGGCCACAGGCAAGGGGGTGCAGACAGAAGGCGGTGCACACACAAGGCGGAACACACAAAAGGCGGTATGTGGCCACTGCAGGAGTTATGTTATTGAAGGGGCCACACGCAAGGCGGTACACACGGAAGGCGGTGCACACACAAGGCGAAACACACGAAAGGCGGTCTGTGGCCACCGCAGGAGTCTTGTCATGTAAGGGGCCACATGCAAGGCAGTGCACACAGAAGGCGGTGCACACACAAGGCGGAACACACAAAAGGCGGCCTGTGGCCACTGCATGAGTGATGTTATTTAAGGGGCCACAGGCAAGGCGGTACACACAGAAGGTGTTGCACACACAACGCGGAACACACAAAAGGCGGCCTGTGACACTGCAGGAGTCTTGTTATGTAAGGGGCCGCAGGCAAGGCGGTACACACAGAAGGCGGTACACACAGAAGGCGGTGCACACACAAGGCAGTGCACACAAAACGGGGCTTGTGGCCACCGCAGAAATCATGTTATTGAAGGGGCCACAGGCAAGGCGGTACACACACAAGGCGGAACACACGAAAGGCGGCCTGTGGCCACCGCAGGCGCCTTGTGATTTAAGGGGCCACAGGCAACGCGGTGCACACAGAAGGCGGTGCACACACAAGGCGGAACACACAAAAGGCGACCTGTGGCCACTGCAGGAGTGATGTTATGTAAGGGGCCACACGCAAGGCGGTACACACAGAAGGCGGTGCACACACAAGGCGGAACACACAAAAGGCGGTCTGTGGCCACCGCAGGAGTGATGTTATTTAAGGGGCCAGAGGCAAGGCGGTGCACACGGAAGGCGGTGCACACACAAGGCGGAACACACAAAGAGCGGTCTGTGGCCACTGCAGGAGTCATGTTATTTACACATGTCCTCATCATCACAATCCTACTGCGTATGTGCAGCCCATACATGTGCAGGTATGTGTTCCCATGGACCATATGGAGGGCACCGCACTTGTCTCCGAATCAAAAATTGACGGATAAAAATCCCCGCCCACGCACCGTAGCAAAGGCTCCTCCTAGAAAGGAGAACATGCGGCAAAAATGAGAGAAAAAAATGTAAAAGCATTAACAAGGTGAAGCTGGGTGAAAATGAATGAAATTGGGTGAACTTCCAAATATGCCATATCCCCAATGTAGAAGAAGCATCAAATTAAAACAACGATGATGCCCCTAATATCACAAAGTATGGGTTTCTAGTACGGCCCGGCACCCAAATACTTGCACCGCGCACACACCACGCTAAGGGCGCGTAAGTGAGCATCAATTACAGGGCCAGGGAGAAAGGAAAACATGTTTCCAAGTTGTACCTCTTGTCAACGGGTGGGATACCTGGGCACGGCACACAGCAATCCCTGGGGGGGGGGGGGGGGATCAAGGGGTTGCGGTCAGGGAGTGCCAAATCCCATTGTCCAAAATTGCGGAAAATTGTGAAAGAACTATGGGGAAAGTGTGTGCAGTGCCGTAACCAAACCCTCCGAAGCTGAAAGGAGCAACACTTCTGCAGAGGTGACCCAAAATGTTTCTGCGTCTCTTCAAACATGGTCCACAAGTATCACAATTACAGAAGGCGCCCCTCAATATCCCATGGAATTGGAGCATGAACCGAAGGCGGCGGACACTGTCATCCAATGTGGAATGCCGCTTGGAAGTAGGGCCACACTGAGAAAAAGCGCTCTGCATCACCGCCAGAAGTTGGCTCTGTAATCAAGAAAAGCACTCTCTCTTGGTCGTCTTTGGCAGCATGTCATAGTTCATTGGTCCTGGCGACATGTAGCAAAGTTGGCTGTGCCACTGTGCTCACATGTTGAGGCACATCTGGGGTTGCGGTTGCCTCAGCTTGTTCAGCACATTTTTGCTCTGGAAGCTTGTCCACCTTACTTGCTGCCTGGTGCCCCTTGCAGTCAGTGTGCGACTGCACAAATGCTGATGGGATATTGTTGCCAGCAACAAAAGAGAAAGAGAGTATGACAGCCGCACATGACGTTTGCTCATTGCCAGACCCACATTGCAGCATGACCCTGTCGCACAGGAAAGAACCATTCCATTATTTTGGGGGGCTGGAAAACATTGAAGCATATTGTTCTGCAACAGTCGTGCGCAAACACCAAGGGCACCAACAAGCAAGCAAGTTGGACAAGCAAAAGGCAATTGCGGAAAAACAGGGAAAACTGTGGTAAACAACTGCGGAAAACAAGTGAGTCAGAACAAGTCTCACTCTAGAACAGATGCTCCAGAGAACAGGGGATGTCGTCGGCAGCATGCAACCCACAAACAGAACGGGGTAAAGCTCAGCCCAGTCAAACATAGACACACAGAAAGGCAGGAAGCAAAACCGACACATTAAACAATCGGCGATTGGTGCTCTGGGCCTACTGTAACCTGGGTTCACCCAAGTCATCCCTCTCCATCAGAGTGCACCTTGGTGTGACGTCTCACTGACATTGCCAACTTCTTGAAGGGGTGGGCACACACACACGCGCGCGCACACACACACAGACCTGCTTGCGACGCACGATCCAGAAGACGACCAGCAGCAGGAGCACCAGCAGTGTGTACCAATACATGAGCGGCCATCCCATAAGGCTTTCTTCCCACCAGCTTCCCACCTGACGCAAATACCAGCAGCGGGTGTAAGTGCAATCGCCTGCAGCGAACCACCTGGCCTCAGTGCCACGGGCATCCATTGCTCACGCACTACTAGAGGTGTCCTTTATGTTGAAAAGAAGCTGCGGAGTCTGCCAGTGCCGAGTCGTACAAAAGCCACCGGGCAACTGATGTCGCCTGTTTACCCCATCCACTGGCAATCAGTGGACCATCAGCTGCTCTCAGTGCACCAGCTGCCCACCACTGTCACTCTTTCCTGGGCAACACCTTCAACGGGGGAAATAATGAAGTGGCATTCAAATGTCCTTCGGTAGACACAAAGCAGAGTAATTTTGGCCTGAAATCACCCCAAACTACAGAAAAACGGCTATTTAGAGGGAACAATGCCGGCAAATCCAATTATAAAATTACACAATGCGAATTGGTTGCCTTTAGCACAGCTTTGCTGAAAAAACCTTTGAATATGACGACTGGTGTACTCGCAATGACACTTTTTGTTCCAAAAAAAAGTGCCAAAAAACGGCCATAATGGAGCCAGCGTCCGGGCGCTGAGAAGCTGTTGGGTGGGACTGAATCCTACTAAGTCGAGCAAAAGAGGCAGGCGGATCCTGCTGCGTCAAGCATCAGGTGCAGGCGGATCCTACTGAGTGCGGGATGCCGCAGGGGCGTGCCTTCCCGCAGCTCGGCCCATACCTGAGGCAT
Organism: Eutreptiella sp. 'Long Island Sound 2002'; assembly: GCA_964036045.1. Classification (NCBI taxonomy): domain Eukaryota; phylum Euglenozoa; class Euglenophyceae; order Eutreptiales; family Eutreptiaceae; genus Eutreptiella; species Eutreptiella sp. 'Long Island Sound 2002'. The sequence continues at coordinate 38,263,972 of OZ038400.1, read as the reverse complement.
TCATAGTGTTGAGTCGGACGCCAACTGCAATTCTGACCACGGCTCTTGCCTGGACCCCCAGCAGCGGGCGTCCGGTGCGCCACCCACAAACTACAGCCACGCCATCGCACACACTTGCTTCGTTGGTCCAGGGACCCAGGGCTCAAAAGGTCAGGACCAGCCCAGGTGGTGCCCCAGGGACACACAGAGGGTGCGTGGGTCCGGGGGCACGGACCCCCGGGACGGGTCAGCCAAGGACGTGTGCCTGAGGGGCAGGAGGCAAAAGCGGGGTTTCAAAGGTGGTTGCCAAAGCGCAAAGCGTTGACTGGCGGCTGGCAAAGCGGTTGGGGACATGGTCTGGCGGTTACACAATAGTGGGTGGGCCGTTGGGGGTGCACAAAAGCGGTTGGGGCCGTGTACACTGTCCCCCACTGTCTTGCCGAAAGGGGGGGGGGCTTCCACCGTGGCTGTACCTTGGCGCGCGCAAGTGGGCCATGATCGAGTACATGGAGATGGTGGGTCGGTACGCCCGCTCAGAGTCCTGGGACTTGTTCTACTGGTAGTGTGACGGGGCAGTGCGTGGCTGGCCCTACGGGATCGGCTGGCAGGACGCGGCCTGCCTGACGGCCGTCCTGCATTTCTACAACCGCGCAGTCATTTGCCTGTGGGTTGCGGCAGGACGAGGGGTCGCAGCCCTGGCTCCACCACTGTTGGTTCCGGAGCCCACCCATGCGCGCTGCACGCGCCTGGTGGTAGTGGGCACTAACGCAACCCGGAACCAGATGGAGTGGTGACGCACCGTGTCTTCATGGCCCGCACGGAGCCTCCCAATGGGTGTCTGCAAGTACGGCTTGGGGATAGGCTCTGGGTGGTAGCGCCTGAGGCGTCGCTACCTCCTGCCGGGGGATGAGCCCTAACACTAACAGTATGCCCCCAGTACACTTTGCCCCCGGAACGCCACCCCAGTACCCGTTGGGCCCGTCCCGGTCTGCTCTCGCGCTCGGCCCAGTGTCTTCCCGAACTGCTTCCGCTGTAGTCCCAGCCACCTTCCAGTCTCCTCCAGAGCTTTCCCTAGCCCCCCCCCCCCTCCCCTTCCCAACCCCCTGCCCCCAACAAACGGAACTTGTAACCGACAGTAACCGCTCTGAACGGTCCTGCCAACCCCATCCAACCGCCTACCCAACTGCTGCTGACGCCCGTGCTCCAGGCCCCTCCCCTTCCACTGAATGCTGCGGCTGGGGTCGCCCATGTGAACTCTGGGCCCCTTGAACAACCGCCCGATCACACCTCTTGCACTGGCACGTGCAGCTTGGGTGCCTGCCCATTCGGCACGTCGTTGGGCGGCTCCTGCGGCACCTCCTCCGCCTTCTTCTCCTCCGCCTTCCCAGTGGCTCGGGACTCGGCCTTGGGCTTCGCAGGGGCCGCCTTCTTGGGCTCCACAGGCTTCGGGGGCTCCGGCACGGGGACGGGCTTGGAAGGCACGGCCTGGTCTCCCGCCTTCTTCGCTGCCCCACCCACTGCGGGGGGCTCCGCGGGCTCCTTCACCGCGGCCTTGACCTCTACAATCGCACGCATCGCACCGGGTCCCATGCAGGCCATTGCCCAAGGGCAGGGGGTGTTAAGAGGGGGAAAAAACAAGTGCTCCTGAATGGCAGCTTTGAAAAAAGACCGAGTGTAGCTGACATGTTCAACCATGGTTGGTGGCAATTGGCGGTTGGCGGTTGGTGGCAATTGGCGGTTGGCGGTTGGTGGCAATTGGCGGTTGGCGGTTGGTGGCAATTGGCGGTTGGCGGTTGGTGGCAATTGGCGGTTGGCGGTTGGTGGCAATTGGCGGTTGGCGGTTGGTGGCAATTGGCGGTTGGCGGTTGGTGGCGATTGGCGGTTGGCGGTTGGCGACTGGCGGTTGGTGGCAGTTGGTGGTGGTTGGCGGCGGTTGGTGGTTGGTGATTGGTGGTTGATGACGGTTGGCAGTGGAGGGCGGTTGACGGTTGGTCGCTCCTGGCGGTTGGAGGCCGTTGGCAGCGGGCGGCTGGTGGCAGGCGGTTGGTGGCGGTTGGTGGTTGGCGGTTGGTGGTCCCTTGGGGCGGTCCCTAAGGGCAGCCCTTAACAAAACAAAATCTAGTTCCCTAAGGACCCCCCTGCCCAAGGGTACTGGGTGTTGTACTTCAAGGCCCAAACCCCCTTTCAGGATCAAGATTGACCCGTCCTTCGCCCCCCCCCCCCACACGCACACGCACACCCCAGAAACATCAACACAACAATGGCACAACGGAGTACGGCCCGTCCGCTAGAGCCTGCCCTCCGGGCCCCCCGCCATCACCACGTCCCATGGTGCTGCCATCGGCCCAGGGCAGGTTCACACGACCACAGGACGGTCCCCTGACACGGGCTCCTGCAAGTAACCCCAAGGACCGTGGGGAGGGGGGGTTTGGCACAAGGCCTCGGGACCGCGGGGAGGGGGGGGGCAAGTGGGGCCCTGGGCAACCCGAGCCGACCAACCGATCCCCCCAGTTCAGAACAGGGGTCCTCAGGATAAACCTGCAAATGTCTGAAACGGGCCCGACACCGGAAGCGACTTCAGGTACCAAACCATTGTTGGCCGCGGACGCCCCCCCCCCCCCCCCACGAGGCAATGACCTGGTCCAATGCCCAGCCCAGCATCAACGACCAACGTGATTGCCACACAGTCATTGGGCATGCACTGCCGTTGATGGCCGACCCCTCAGGGGCTGGGCCACCGAGTGGTGGTGAATCGGGGGGGGGGGGGGATGTCTGGGCCAAAGGGGGGGGGGGGTGGCCGTCAGTACAGGGGCACCGCTGATCATCTTTTATTTGGGGGGGGGGGGCATGGGTCCGGTGCTCTGGTGCTCCGCCTGGTCGCACACCCATCCTCTTGTACGTGTTCAGACGCAATTCGTCCGGATATTGGTCTGCAGGGGGCGGGGCTCGCAGACAACCGGAGCCGTTGGGGTCACCTGCAGCACCTGCAGCAGCAGTAGCACAACAACAACAACAACAACAACAACAACAACAACAACAACAACAACAACAACGGCGGCGGCGGCAGCAGCAGCAGCAGCAAAGACGGCGGCGGCGGCACCCTGGTACTACAGCGGCCACGACGTTCACGGTCTAGAGTGAGGAGGGTGGTGCGGAGGTTGGTTTATGGCTGACACCCAAGTCCCCTGTGAGCAGGCCTCAGGCCCAAAGCCCAGACACACCGGTGCACTTGACCCCATCGCCCTCGAAGCCTTCCTTGCACTTGCAGTGGAACGAGCCCACGGTGTTGGTACACTGCGCGTGCCTGTGGCAGTTGTGTCGCTTGGTCGCGCACTCATCCACATCTGCCGGGGGATGGCGCGGCACAAATCAGGGGGGCGTCGCGCACACCAGAGAGGCCCTCCCCTTCCATCACCTTCCACCCTCACAACCCCTTCCCGATGGGCAACAGTCTGAGTGGAGAAATGTGTGTGTGTGTGTGTGTGTGTGTGTGTGTGTGTGTGTGTGTGTGTGTGTGCATGTGCGTGTGCGGTGTGCGGTGTGCGGTGTGCGGTGTGCGGTGTGCGGTGTGCGGTGTGCGGTGTGCTGGCTGCCGTGCTGCCGTGCTGCCGCGCGGGCGGGCGGGCGGGCGGGCGGGCGGGCATGTGCGTGTGCGTGTGTGTGTGTGTGTGTGTGTGTGTGTGCGTGTGTGTGTGGGGGGGGGGGGGCATATTATAGAGGAAGGCCTGTATGGGTCTGCAGGTGGGTCAGAGAGGCGGGCCCCTGTGCTTCAGAGAATGACACTCGTGGTGTCTGCACTGGCGCCCTCCGTGTACGCCACCCTCACCTAGGCCAGAGCCTCTGGCCTTGAGGTCTTGCGATGCTTCCTTGCTCGCTCGCCCATGCCACAAACGGCGCACCAAAACCTGGATATGCGAGACACACGGACACCCCCCCCTGCAGGGCATGCGCGACCACACACCGGGGGGTCAAGCACTACTGCTCTCGGGGACATCAGGGGCACCCACAAGTGCCCACGGAGTGCCCAGTGGCCGCAAACCGCACCCCAGCACGCGTACTGGGGGGCCGACGAGTCAGTCAACGGACCCCAATGGGCAGGGGGGGGGGGGGGCAGAGCGGCACACCCCCGCCCCCAAACGGCGTGTGCTGCGCACGCCGACGAGTGGGGGCCCACCCCGGGGGGTGCAGAGGGCCCAGGCGAGGCAGGTCGAGGCCAGCGGGGGGACAAAAGACAACGGGGACACGAACCCCCCCCCCCCCCCCCCTGAGAGTGAGCGCCCGTGCAAACGGGCACGCCTGAGAGGGCGATCCGTGGAGAGTGTGCCTCAGGTTTGCGCGCCCGTGCTTCAGTTCTCAGGGGTGTGAATGCCATCGCCAGCTGTGTCAGGCCCTGGACCTCCACCTGGGCCCTGTCGTCCACATGGAAAGGTTCCTTTGGTCTCCCCGCAGGTCGGGCGTAGAAATCCGCCGCAAAATGGCCCGCCTTTGCTCCTCCTTTCGCTGGGCACCGTGGCCTTTCCCCCGCCTGAGGTTGTGGCTGCTCCTCGCTGCGGGCTTGCTTTTTGTCCCGTTTCGCTCTGTGCTTGGCTTGCCTTTGTCGTTGACGTTGCGCCCACCGGTCTTCCCCGTACTTCCGCAGTCGCTGGAGATGCTTCCATACGTCCAGCGGCTTCGTGAGGAGGGGGCGCCCCTCCAGGCCCATAACCGCTCCTGCCCCATGGGTATCAGCGACTTGCAGCTATTGGTGAGCTTGGCCGGGAGGATGGATTCCTTACCCACTGAGCGGCCCAGCAGCGTGGTGATGAGTCGCATGACGCGGGCCTTTTCTTGCAGGGACATGTCTCCCCCTTGAAACCGGGACTGCGGGGCCGGCGGTAGCTGTCGGCCCGCGTACGCCTCAAAGTCTATGGCGAGCTCCATGAAAGATACCTGCCAGTGCGCCCTAGGGTGCCTTTTTGCCGCCGGGGGCAGGTCCAGCCACTGCAGCTCTGACAGCCAGCTCAGCACCACTGGCATGAGGTCCGGACCCCATCGTCACTCCCTGGGCAGGGGCCTGAGCACCGGTACCGGCGTTGCCCGCCGTTTCGTCTGCGGCAGCTGTATTTGGTGCCATGGATACGTGTTCCTAGGCTCCTTCTGGAAATGCATCGGAAACATGACGCCCGACTCGCCCTCCCTCTGCTTGCGCGCCTTCAGCACGCGGAGAAACATTTTATGCGGTCTGCAGATAAAGAGCTCCCAGGGGTGTGTGTCTTGCTCCGCCCATGTCACGCCGGCTTCCACGAGCTGGACCTCTTCTCGGAGTTGGTCGTCCACATCCTCCAGCAGGCGTTGGCATCTGTGCCTCGACACCCTGCCCAGCCCCAGGCACCGCTTGCGCCAGCGCACGTCCTCTCCCATACCGCTCACCCGCACCGTCTTGTCCGGGAGTATTCCGCACAGTTTGAGGCAGGCTGGCCACTCACTGAGCGACCCGATGCGCAGTGCCTTGGCCAGGAGCATGATCTCGGTGATTCCCGCTTGTCGCAGTACGGTGTGTGTGTGTGTGTGTGTGTGTGTGTGTGTGTGTGTGTGTGCGCGCGCGCGCGCGCGTGTGCGTGTGCATGTGCGTGTGCGCGTGCGTGCGTGCGCGCGCGCGCGCGTGTGTGTGTGTGTGTGTGTGTGTGTGTGTGTGTGTGTGTGTGTGTGTGTGTGTGTGTGTGTGTGTGCGTGTGTGCGGGCGCGTTGAGGGCGGAGGCTTGGGGAAGGCTCAGTAAGTGCGGCGGGTGGTACGTCGGGTGTGGGCACTGATTTTGGGGTTTCAGGAGGACATTTAGGACTGTGTTTGAAGGGGGGGGGGGGTTGGGGGGGGGGGGGTCTGTGTGTGTGCCAGACCAGCAGCAGGGGCCCAGGTCATGGCCGTCGGTCCTGCCGGACCCCGGGGCTCAAGTGCCGGCCTGGAACGGACTATAGACCGCCCCTGTGGACCCCCCGCCCAAGCGCTGGCGCGAGGGGGATGCTCTTGTGACGGTGTGCGTGGGAGCGCGCGCAGGGGCCTGCCCCCTCCTCCGGCCTAGCCCAGTCACGGGGGGGGGGGGCCTACCGCAGGCCTCACTGCTGAGCAGTCCCCCCCCCCCCGGAGGTGGGCTGTGTTGCACTGCAGCGTTTGAGAGGGCGTGACCGGCAGTGGGGCGTGGCATACCAGTCCGGCGAAGGAGCACCCGCGTGTGGACCTCCACGCCGTGCATCTCAAAGACGACCCAATCGAAGATGTTGTCGCCGTACCCGAGGTCACTTACACGTGTTGTGGGCTGACTGGGGTCCGCGATGATCCCCATCCCCTGGACCACCCTCCAGGCCCCGTTGGAGGCGACCCCAGAGGGGGCGGCCAACGTGTAGCCGTGCGCTTCGGTGGTCTGTGGGGGGAGAGTGCGTCATGGGCGGAGGAGGCGTGTTGGCGGGTGTTCGCATACGACCGCAGTTGGCAACCGATCCTCCTCGCCCCCCGCCCCTCCCACACACACACACCCAAGCGCCTCCGAAATCTGTCCTGATGCCACCAGTGCTCACACAACTGCTCCATGCGCATGACACCGACCACTGCCGTGTCGTCGCACATTCGAGCGGTGAGACCGTTCTGGGGCCGGCCAATACACGTCCAGGTCAGTCGTGGTGAGTGCAGCAGCGCTCAGCACCCTCCAAATCCCGCAACAACCCTCCAATAGCCTTAGCTACCCCCAACGACTCTCAATCATCCTCAGTCACCACCAGCAGCGGTGATCCCTAATGCAGTTAAGTGGAGTTCAGGGCTGTGGGACCCCGGGGATCGTGGAATTCTGTGGGTTTGGATTCGTGGGCTGTCGGGCTGTGGGCTCTGGGGCTGTAAAGGCCATACCACGTTCTGCGTTGCTCCCGGGGCAACCACTTTAATGACGCGGAATTCAGTGAACTTCACCGTCGGTTTCCCGGAGCCAAACCAACTCTTCTTGTCCGGCACCACCATGAACAGGAACGCATTTTCTCCTGCAGAGGGGTGCAGCAGCGGGTGGCCACACTGTTGATCGGAGTACTGCGATCGTCGGCACGGGTGAAGCCCCCCCAAACCTCCAGCTATGGGAACCAGGTGCACCGTGAGGCACAAGAGGGATGGTGCACAGCAACAGTCAAAGAGAAGAGATCTTTAGTGACATGTCATGGGCGCCTTTCACTGTTGCAGACAGGCAACGCAGGAAACAGAGTGCTTGTCCACCACAACTCCTCCCCCCCCCTGGACAGTAACCACCTGCATGCGACGGTATCCTCGCACCCCCGAGGGAACACACCCCAAATGACGGCTCCCTTGCCCCCCCCGATTACTATGCAAGGGACGTGCGACACGAAACAAGACATGCAAACACGAGGGCGTATGAACCACAAAAAAAACCCGGAAACTGCCTGTTTGGGATGCATGTTCAGCTCTACTGAGACAGGCTCTGTCTGCCACTTTGTCTTGCGGGAGTATTTGACTCTGAAGAGCCGCACAAGCTCAACAGGGGCCACAGGAATGGGCTCTCCGGCTGCAGGCTGGGCAGCAGGTTTGGCTGCACTCTTGGTTGAGGGGCTGGCAGGAGGTTTGGCAGCTTTGGGAGAAGGCTTGGCAGGGGGCTTGGCAGGGGGCTTGGCAGGGGGCTTGGCAGGGGGCTTGGCAGGGGGCTTGGCAGGGGGCTTGGCAGGGGGCTTGGCAGGGGGCTTGGCAGGGGGCTTGGCAGGGGGCTCGGCAGGGGGCTTGGCAGGGGGCTTGGCAGGGGGCTTGGCAGGGGGCTTGGCAGGGGGCTTGGCAGGGGGCTTGGCAGGGGGCTTGGCAGGGGGCTTGGCAGGGGGCTTGGCAGGGGGCTCGGCAGGGGGCTTGGCAGGGGGCTTGGCAGGGGGCTTGGCAGGGGGCTTGGCAGGGGGCTTGGCAGGGGGCTTGGCAGGGGGCTCGGCAGGGGGCTTGGCAGGGGGCTTGGCAGGGGGCTTGGCAGGGGGCTTGGCAGGGGGCTTGGCAGGGGGCTTGGCAGGGGGCTTGGCAGGGGGCTTGGCAGGGGGCTTGGCAGGGGGCTTGGCAGGGGGCTTGGCAGGGGGCTTGGCAGGGGGCTCGGCAGGGGGCTTGGCAGGGGGCTTGGCAGGGGGCTTGGCAGGGGGCTTGGCAGGGGGCTTGGCAGGGGGCTTGGCAGGGGGCTCGGCAGGGGGCTTGGCAGGGGGCTTGGCAGGGGGCTTGGCAGGGGGCTTGGCAGGGGGCTTGGCAGGGGGCTTGGCAGGGGGCTTGGCAGGGGGCTTGGCAGGGGGCTTGGCAGGGGGCTCGGCAGGGGGCTTGGCAGGGGGCTTGGCAGGGGGCTTGGCAGGGGGCTTGGCAGGGGGCTTGGCAGGGGGCTTGGCAGGGGGCTTGGCAGGGGGCTTGGCAGGGGGCTTGGCAGGGGGCTTGGCAGGGGGCTTGGCAGGGGGCTTGGCAGGGGGCTTGGCAGGGGGCTTGGCAGGGGGCTCCAGCCCCTGCGGAAAGCAGTTTGTCTCGGGAACATCGCGTGTGAAGTACAATTTTCCGTTGGCAAAAGCATTCGCCAGTCCCCATACACCACGCGCACTCTTTGCCCACACAATCCCAGTGTCCTCTTTCGCAATGTACAACATTGTGGCCTCCGTGCTCTTCCCTTCACTAGCCACCGTATTCAGCCAACGAGGCACCGTGAGCATTTCCTTTTAACTTCCTTATGAACCACCCTGTCCAGCCAGCAAACGCACAGGAGAACCTCAATATCCGATCTTCAAAGTAATTTGCAAAACGGAAAGTGACGCCCCCCCCCCCCCCGGCTTACTATGCAAGGGAGATTACTATGCAAAGGGGGGGGGGGGAGGTCCTACAAGCTCAATGCTGGCTGGCCAGAGGTAACAGGCTTTGTCACCCTCTAACCGTGATTCAGCGTCATCATGCACATGAGCCCCGCTCAGGCCCCCCCCCCCCCCCCCCTGGTTGTGTGTCACTGTCTCTCCTCCGATCTACTTGGGACTCCTCGGGACCCCCCCCCCAGAAAAAGCGGCACTCGGGTACGGGGGGGGGGGGTGTCAAAATCGAAAAATTCATTGGGGGGGTATCCCAAAATGATGATTTTACAAGGGCTTAGACATCCGATGCCTTGGGGGGTGCTACGCAAATACCCCCCGAAAAAGGGGGGGTACATGGCGTGGCGCCCACACCTGCGCTTGATTCAACAACCCTCTTCTTCGAGGTGATTTGTTTTTCCGGTGTGAGAGTGGGACATGGAGCAGTCGTCCTGCCACTCACAAGTGCCGCTTAAGCCTCTTGGCGTCCCTCCCACGCCGGCGCTGGCAATGCCTCACACAAAGTCTTTCCCAAAACAGTGAAGTTTGGAGGGCGCTCCCCACTACATCTGACGTGGGAAAGGCAACGCAGGGCCCGGGGGATTCTGGATCAGGGGGGGGGGGGGGGAGTTGGTCCACAGCTCATCCACGAGAGCAGCAGGTCCCGGCCACGTGGGACGGAGGGAGGGGGGGCAGGGGGTTGTCCGTGGGTTGCCTGCACCGAGATTCCCACGGGGCTGTGCGAGTAGGTGGGCACCTGTGCTCAGGCCTGCGACGGTGGTCGTTGGATCGGACGCGTTCGCAAACTCCCCGGACCCCACCTTCGTCTTCCACGACCCGTGCCCCGCGGCTGCCGGCGTCACTGAAGAAGTGGGCGGCGCGTGGCGCATTGGGGGCGTGCGCTTGCACTGCGCCCTCCAAAGTCACCGATCAGGTCACCGCAGGGCGGTGCCCCTTCGGCCAGAAAAAACACACAAAACTCTCTCGCTGATGTGCAGTTGGCCACCGGAATGCAGTGCCCCGCAACAGTCAACCAACAGCGCCTGCCCCACCACCAACGGCAGTCAGCAGGTCAGAGACGGCAGTTGGGGCTGAAGGCACAGCCATCGGCAATCAGCCGACTCCAGCCAGCGGTGCCAACAGCTTTTGGGGGTGATAGAGGGGACTGCGAAGGTGAGGTAGAGGTGGGGGGTCTCCAAATCACCGGCGAACGGGGATGAGTGGCCTGCGGAGGACATCCTCGTGCCTGGGAAGGCGAGCGCTGGGACTGGGTCAAAGGCCGTGCACGAGGGCAGCCGGGCCACGTGACCTCCGTGGGTCACTCAATGCCGCCCTTGATCAACGGGCTGCTTTTGTTTTTGGTACATTCCAAAGAGACCTCTTCAGGATCGCCCTGGTCATCGGCCACCCGCTGGCACTTCACCCCCAAAAAGCTGTTGGCACCACCAACTGCCGTCGGCGGATTGCCAAATGCTGTGACCCCAGCTACACCGGCCGGTGGTCACCATCCGGTGGACACCGCAGGGCACGAGTCCCATGTCTGAGGCCCCGACACTCGCGGACGGGTATAGGGGGGCTTCCAGGCATCGGTGTTCGGCCGGAGGGTCCCACCCATCGACCTTTGGGGAGTGTTCGGAGGCCGTGGCTTCACTCGCAGCGCCGGAGGAGTGGTCACTCCGACCTCTGGGAGCCCGATGGGGTGTGCAGGAGTCGTGCGCTCATACCGGCCCACCGACAGGGGTCTGTTCCGTTCCGCACGGGCCTCATTTCTGAAGACCCTTGCCGTGCTCCTGGCGCACTGGGCGTGTTTGCAGGGTCCCCCACGGCGGTTCGCGCGCTGTGGGCCTTCCATGCCTTGATACCGGCCGCCTCGGGCAACACCCGTATCCCGTGGCAGACAGTGACCCGCGGCGCATCAAAGGCGAACGAAATGGAGCCGCTGGAAATGCAACCGATATGCCAACTGCCCACGCCCGCCAGCCCGCCAGCCCTGACCTTCACCATTCAGACCCCAGCCTCAGCCCTCATCACTCCATAGCACACGTGCCTGTAAATGTGCGGGTGCCTGCCCATGTGCATAGGTCTGTACATGTGCATGTTTGCATATGCAGTAGGACGACCTGAGATGTCCACGCCGTCCAGAATGGTGACATGAAGGTGGGGGTTGATGGCCTTGGTCGGGCACGTGCTGTTGAGCATGTCCGCGTGGATCTCATGGGCGGCCAAACATGGCCAGGCCATCGCAAGAATCCAGACACCCATGAGTAGGACCCGCATGACGAAGGCTACGCTGCAGAACACGATGGACGCACTGCTATTGCGACGCGAGTCCCGTGCGCACACATCACATCGAACCACGGCCAACCCAAACATGAAAAACTAAAAGTGGTCGCTGCATCCCTCGGGTCTTGTTGAGCTCTGGTCAATGTGGGCGCCAAAACGGGTGTCTGAATTCTACGGGGGGTCCAATCGTACTGTCTGATACGATGGTATGAGCGATATCCGTGGCAATGTGCAGCAAAATTGAACACTAGCCACGAGTTTGGATCTGGTTTTGCAGAGGGGACTCACTTGTGCGTACCATTTACAGGAAAGCAACAACAAACCGAAACAGTTGAATGCTGCAATGCACCTGCTGCTTTTTTGTCGCATACCCCGGCAGCAACTCTCCTTTTAGCATGACCCTCCACTGAGTACCTCGCCTCTCATCAAATATCAGGTCTTGTGCACCGCCGGACCTAAACTGGGCCTCTCCTACTCTGAGGGCGTGCCTGCCCTGTGCGCACCTTTCAGCAAACATCCCTGGATCGAAGCCCTGGGTGTGACCCCCCACAAGAGTGCTGCTGATGGACATGTGCAGCAGGGTGCAGCCCCACACAAAACACAGTCAAGGACCACGGGTACCTTTCTTTCGTCACGGAGGACAGATAGGGGATGGCCTCACCACGAGAGAATATGTTCAGAAAACCACCCACTCCCTTGGGGGCGTGGCGCCACAGCACGCACTTTCCACGGTAAAATCAGAAATATCCAAGAAAAAAAAATTTGGCTCAGACCAAGATGAGCTGGCGTAGCCTGCTCACTTCACAGTACTCAATCAGAAATATCCAAGAAAATTCACAGATTTTGTGATGATTCTTGTGCATCCACGAAGCAGTGCAGGGCCGAAGCATGGGCAAGAACCCCACATTGGACCTAGCACACAATGCAATGAAGCTGGTGGTGGAGAGGTTTGACTCTCGACAAAAAATGCTTTTATTTGTCCAGACCACGATGAGCTGGGGTAGCCTGCTGAGTATTGATCCTCGAGACGACCTCTCGGAATCATGCTTTCAGACCCAGCTACTCCTCACTACATGTCAGATCCGCCACTACAATCATTTGTGGGATCATCGTAGAACTGGACAGCTCTGAACCTGTCCACCACCAATTGAATTCCTTTTCGTTTGGAAAACCTCACTCATGCGATTTCCATGTGATATGTCCTTCTTGTGCACAGCCCGCTGCATACAGCTCCGCTTTGTCGAAGGTACACCGAGGTCCCAGTAAATGTGGTTCATTCCTCTGCATTGCCAAAGACAAGGCTGTGCTTCATGCGGGTGGCACTGACAAAACACAATTCGTGCCCCGGCTGAAACAGAGAGTGTTGCATAAAGCTACTGAACAGACTTGCCCTAACACCAAGCATGACCACTGTCAAAGCGCAGTTCTTTTCAGGCATGGCGAAACTGGGTTTGTTTGTCTGATGCAATAGTCTAAAATGCGGACGCAGTGCATGCGTGGTGCAGGTGCCGGGTCATGCTTGTGAGAGCTGTTGCTGCTTTCAGCCTCGGAGGGTAGCCCATGTGTCATGGACTGCATTGGGCATTCGTCATACATTTTTTGTCAAGAGCAACCCCCTGGCACGAGATGTATGATCACTAACCCCCCCCTGTTCCTAGTACTGCACGCCCCTCAACTGTACTTTATGCTCCGCTGTCTTGTTCAGCCTTCAGTCTTTGTGCCTCATGCACACTTGGAAGCCTACGGGCGTGGCGCGGCGTCTCCTACCGCAGCCGTCCTTGTCGTGCCATCACCCCTGCCTCCTCTCGACTACAGCTTGTACAGAGCTCATGCAGAGCTTGCACACCCCGGCTCCTGCACCACATACATGCCATGCGTGCATCCTGCACGCCCTGCACTTTAATATCCTGCAAACAGTCATCCCTTTGTATTCATGTGATACGCATGCAAAACATGCCATTGCAAATGTCTCATTTCGGTGTAAATGTCATACCCTCGGTTTAAATTTGTTGTTTGATCATTTGTGGTGTTCGTTGCTTGAGGAGCCAGATTTATTCAGGGGTTAACAAAGGTGGTCATAAGAGGTGGGGAAAAGAGGTAAAATGGATGACTTCGATTGGATTGCAGCAGGGCCGGCATCTGGGTGGGGCATTTCAGCCTTCACCAGTCCGGTGAGTGTTTGACTGGTGCGCTACTGTTGGGCACTCATCCTGGACTCACATGGCTACATAGCCACAACCATACCCCAAAGTGGTTTCATTGTACACACCTCGTGGGATAACATGGCCGGGGGGGGGGGGGGTCCATGGTTGGGGGCATCTTACTAAAATTCCAACCCCCGGGTTAACCCACTCACCCCCCAGCCTCACCCCAAAAATGGGTAGTTTTCTGGAGGCTGTACCAAATGGTGGTTCCCACGCTGGCATCCCCTCCCCCTTCCCCACCAGTGGCTGGCTGTTGCTTCCTAGCTACCTGGCCCTGCAGGGGAGTGGAAAGTAGAGGATTCCAGCAGTCTCACCTTCTTGCCCTTTGTTGGGTTGGGGACAACAGGGAAAAAGCAAAGTAACTGATGTCAGTTATGCCTTGGAAAGAACTGCTGAGCGGCTCTGTCAAACAGCATCAGCCTTCCGAAGGCTCCGTCCGCGCTATATATTCATCGCTCTATGTCCATGTGTCATGTGTACCTTCTGTTCTGCACAGTGCTGAGTGCGCATTGCCTTCACTTGCTTTCGCCTTTATGGCCAAGCTTCTCCCCCCCCCCCGCAGGCCACTCCCCGCCCTGGCCTGACCGATAGTGGTGGGTGTGTCGCAGAGAAGCCAGTGCGGCCTCCACCCCCTCTCTCCCACTCAGGGGACGGTCCCTAGGTGACGGTTGCAGGGGGAGTGGGAGGTTGCACAGGCACGGCTGAAGTCTGGAAAACCACAATCATTGAGGCATCCGGTGCATAGACAAGGCCGCGCTATACACGACCCACCGGGGGCATGGGGGGGTCTGGGGTCCCATTGCAGCACCACCCAACCACATTGAGACAAACGGAAGTGAGTTGTAGTCTCAAGCCTGACCCAGTCCCTCCTTCGCACTGCGAGCGGCTCACGACCATGTCATCTTGCATTCTTAAACACAAAGAGTGCGTTCGGAACAAAGACCATTGACCGGTTCACTGTGCTGAGATGAAGGCAAACCATTTGCTCCGCAGCGTCTGCCACTGCGTACAATGCAGCACAACGCGCAAAAAGATCCGAGACCGTGGATGCAAAAGACGTGGAATCCTCCGGGGATGTTTATGCCGCGGCACAGGCGATGCCAAGCCCTGGGTACTGGTGACACTATGGCCTTGGTCGTCCAATGCGGTGGTTGTAGTCGGTGTTGCCCAGGCGGCTGCATCCACACCAGCGCCTGAGGCGCATGCTGGTGTCCTTGTGTGCCCTTGAGCATGCGTGTGGCCAACATCCGCCCCGTATCAGGGCACATTTTCGCAGAATCCCGCGAATTTTTAAAGATTCGCTGCTGGGCAACAACAGTGCTGCACCCCATGGGCGTCGTAGGTGGGGTCCCCAAAACTTGTAATCACCTTCACCTTTGAGCAGACTCTGGAAATATCCAAAAAAGATGCCAAAGTTGTGAGGCACATTCGCCAACACCACCACTTGTAGAGCAGTACCCCGGGGGTTGGGGTCCCCACTGAACCGCCCCCCGTACTATGACAACATGTCTCTGCTCACCAGAATAATGAGTGTGAGGTACAGCCACAAGGGTACCCCCCCCCCTTGCGCAAGCAACAGGAAAGTCAGGAAAGTGACGGTCAGACCGGGTCTCGGTGCTTAGACAAGGCGGTGCTTGCGCAAGGGGAGGGGGGGGGGGGGGGCGGATCCCATCGGAACAGGGCATGCCCCAACGGAATGGCCCCCAATGCACGTCATCTCATCGTGCAATACACGCATTCCATTCCGCCACCCCGCCGCAGCTTACAACGGTTCCCGTGGTGCAGTGCACTGGTAGTCCGCACGGGCGTGTGCGCAAGCTCCGCATGTCAATTAGTTTGCCGCATACCCCCCCCCCCCAGCGGGGGGTCCCCAGGCCTGCGGTGATGGAAGAAACGCAGGGGGGGAGGGGGGCAGCAATGAGTGTCTTTTGGGTATCACGTCCCATTGAACATGTTGAGGACGTTGAAGCAAGTGGCCCTTCATGGGCGACTGCCGGACACCGTTGTGCACGTCCATCCACCAGCGACTGCCGTCGGGCACCCGCCAAGCGGCGCCGGGTCACCACCAACTGCCGTCGGTGGACCATGGCCCGCGCGGTCAGTGGGTGCCTGCACGGCCCCCACCTGCCCCAAGTGGTCGGCCTCCTCCACCCTACCCTAAGAGTACAGTGAGAGTGGGGCATGGGCGGGGGCTCAAGGGTAGTGAACAGAACCAAAGGGGGCGTGACGGACGCGGACTGAGAAGCCACAGCCTCGGTACACGTCCAGGACAGGGGGTTAAGCGCGGGGACAGTCAGGACGGGGGTTGAGGACAGGATTGCCTGGTTTTGTGTTGAAACAGGGACGGTTGCCGCCGAACGCGCAGTTGGTGCTCAAGCGGATGGGGGGCGTTGCTGCACAATGCAGGCACAGCGCCCAGTAGGAAATTAGCGTTCCCATCAGGGCGGTCCTCAGCGGGGGAAAAAAAAAGTGGTCCGTTACACAGTTTTCCCAAAAAGCCTGCGGGCACTCCATGTGTTCAACCATGGTTGGTGGCGGTTGGCGGTTGGCGGTTGGCGGTTGGCGGCGATTGGCGGTTGGCGGTTGGCAACTGGCGGTTGGTGGCGGTTGGTGGTGGTTGGTGATTGGTGATTGGTGGTTGGTCGCCGCCGGCGGTTGGCGGCGGTTGGCGGTTGGTGGGAGTTGGCGGTTGGCCGTTGGTGGTCCCTTGGGGCGGTCCTTAAGGGTGGTCCTTAACAAAATAAAACAAAATCTGGTCCCTTAAGGACCGCCCTGGTTCCCATGACCCCCCCCCCCCGGGGAGGGCGCCGGAGGAGCATACTATGGGGGCGCACCGCGCGCTGTGCAAAAGGTAGGCCTTTTTGGACCCGTTTCCCTCAATGGCAAATCTGACCGCAGTACCTACTGTGTTCCCATGCACAGGACTGCTCAGATTCGTACTCAGTCCAAAAACTCAGATAATGAATCCAAACAAATGCTTCACACTGAAAATGCCAGATTGCCACAGGGGTCCAGAGGTCCTCTGCTCAGACAAAGCCGTGCTCACACGTGACATGCCCCCGTTTTGCGGCGGGTACCTCACTGAAAGTGGTCGCATGCGCGTCCCCAATCTACTCCAGCCGGCACAGAAATGGGGTGCACCATGTGTCCACTGTGTCCCATGGCTCAGCGGTCATAGCACATGACTGCATACCATTACGCCGTGGTATCGATTCCCAGACGGGGCCTTGCATCCGAAGGCGGTTGTGCGTGGGCCATTGTTGGTCCTGCGAACAAGTTTTTCAGTGCCTTCCATGAGACCTGACGCATGGCCCTGTGCATCAAACCCCCGGCCCATGACCCCCCCATCGCCCTTGACATCCCCATTACCCCCCAGTAGCGTCATGTCCCCTGCTGCCAGCACCAGACACGCCCCATGTACACCCCCATGTACACCCCCGACCCAAGGCCAGGAGGTGCGGAGGGCACTCTCCACCTTCACAGACGCCGCAGGGGGGTGTGCAAAACCGCATCTGCGCCATATATAACCGGGCTGCAACACGTTCCTTAAGACGCGTCTCAACCACAAAAACGAATTTGATTAGATTTGCCGGGTACATTCGACTACAAAAAGTCTCTTGTGTTCAGCACGGCACCTCGAAGAGAGACGAGGGACGTTGTGGGGAAGTTGTACACTGTAGGCCGACGAACTTCGGCCCATCGCAGTGGAAACATGCTAAAAAGCCGCTTTGGGCCAATAAGCACCAAGAGGTACATTTGGGCTACACAATTTCCCCCCCTTTCCTCCCCCCCCCCCCCGGCGCTCTCTCCCAATCTCTCCTACTCCCTCCCAACTCTTTCCACATAGACAACTGCCGGGCTCCGCGGCGCACGAAGCTCCAGCAGCTGTCGGTCATCCCGCTTCTGCCATCAGGTACCCGCCAACCGCCATCGCTTCGCCACAGACGACCGGCCGATCTTGCACCATCGAGGCAAGCGATGCAGCACCCCCCGGACCACAACCGCCACGGTGTGTCCCTGACGCAGACCAGTGCTTGCTACTCCACAGCCCCCCTCCGTGTGAGCTAAGGTACGGCCACGCCCGGCCCCACAGGTGGTGCAACTTGGACAGGCCGCGGCCCAGAACAACAGCATGACACCCACGGGACGTCTTCCAAAGGGCCAACAGGAGGACACCGTACCATATGGCAAATGGTGTGCACACACCCACACCACAACTCATTGTCGATCAACAGGAAGGTGTTGGAATTGCAGCAACACATCAAACAAGAACCGGCTTCTCAGGGAGATGCAAGACACATAACCCAGACACAAATGCATAGCCAAGTGAGTGCACGACTGCTCTTTGTGAAGCAGTACTGAAGACAAGAGGCCACAGCGTTACGTCTTGGTGTCCAGTGACAACCGCAAATGAGGGCGCCAGTCGCTTGGCGGAGCACTTGCAAGGGCATGTGAGACACAATGGGTGGGCCGTCCATTTGGGACTGAAATATTCTGGGTGCCGCGCCACAAAAACGGTACCGTCCGCCTAGGCAGTGTGGTATGGACGAGGAGTAGTGGACAAGTGGGGAGGGTAGTTGTGCGGAATGCACCGCATCAATGCACCCGGGACCACATCAATGGACCAATACACTCGCCCCCCACCCCCCAGGCTCCCAGGAGGGATGGCGAGCGGTGTCACTCTCAGGGTGTCCCGTCTCATCTGAGGTGACCAAGGCACAGCAGGCTCAGCAGGGGCTCTGCCCCCCGGAGTGCTCCGGGGGCAGGGAAGTGCTCAGCACGCCCCAGGACGTTCCATCCACCAGGACGTCACCCAGCCACTCTGTGCAACGCCACCTGTGACCCTCTGGGTCAGTCAAGGAGCGCCTCAGACCACACGCCCCACACACCCCCTCGGGGGTTCAGTCGTGGGCTGGAGGAAGAAGCCGCAGGTCACCCGACCCACAGACCCCCCCAGCGGCCTTAGTGTAGGGCTCCCCTGCCCCGCTGCTGGGGCCCGGAGCACCGGGCACACACAACCCCCCCCCCCAACCCGCCCTCAGGAGGACCACAGCCCCGCTGGAGAAGAACAAAGGTGTGCCACTGTGCCTTACCCTGTGCCCTGAACCCCCCGGCCCGGGGCACGCGCGACCGACACACACACACACACACAGGCACAGCGGTATCTTCCTCTCACCAGTGCCTTCCTGAGGTTCGGGGATCGTCAGCAGTCTGGGGGGCTGTGAGACCAGACAATCGGAGGTTGGGACCCAGTCGCACCGGCGAGGACAGGTCGTGGGACACTGCCTTTGGTGCAAGCCGAGACCCAACCCAACCCAACCCAACCCAACCCAACCCAACCCAACCCAACCCAACCCAACCCAACCCAACCCAACCCAACCCAATCCAACCTGGGCTAATGGGTAATGGGTGCCCAGATGTTCAGGTGTCCAGATGAAAGGGGCAGGTCAAAACTTGTGTTTGTGTCTCTCATCCACATTTGAATTCTCTACAAAATCTGAGCTGCATGAGTGTACACGCATCGGTCCCCCTGCCACAGGCCCAACAAAACTTTGAGGGGATTTCCAACGCCGCAGCCGGCGGGTTTTGGGGCACCGACCCTCAACTTTTTGGTCATCCCAGCCAGACCCATCAGTGCTGAACCATTAGTCCTACTATTAGAACTGCCAAGGGAAAGGAAGGGGGAGTGGGGACACAAGGATAGGCCAGGCAGAGGGAGAGGGGTCAAGGAAAGGACAGAGGTAAGAGAGGCCAACAGGCGCCGCCAGCCTCAGACAGCAATCCAGTCCAGGCGTCATGCCAACCCCCCACCCCCTGGGGACCCCCACCTCCGGAAATGCGCGGTGAGATAGGCAACCCTGGCTTCGACGAGGCGTAGTGGACCAGGGGTGCGCAATCCGCGGGGGGGCATTCCTAATGGGTATGCCATTGTGACTCATCGGTGGTGGCCTGCAAAAGAGGAGGCCGGGGGATATAGCGGAGGTGGCCATAGCAGCAACCCACTGCATGGACACCCGACGGGTGTTGGGTGGCCGCACAGCCGTCGCCGGCGA
The DNA here is from genome assembly GCA_964036045.1 of Eutreptiella sp. 'Long Island Sound 2002'. Taxonomy (NCBI): domain Eukaryota; phylum Euglenozoa; class Euglenophyceae; order Eutreptiales; family Eutreptiaceae; genus Eutreptiella; species Eutreptiella sp. 'Long Island Sound 2002'. Next base: position 38,244,642 of record OZ038400.1, on the reverse strand, counting down.
ACACCGCGCCAGTGCAGGCCCCGGATGTCGTGTCAGCGTGAGGTCCCTAGCACAGGTCACTCCGAAGGAGAGGGTTCGTCGTTGTCTTTGTAAAAAAAAATAAAAAAAAAGGCAGTGGCCGCCTGCCGTAGCGTCGGTGGGACCGACCAATGCGCACCGGCGGTGGAGGAGGCGCTTCGCACCGATGCGTTTGGTCACGATTCTGTTGTGAGTCCATTGTGAAGTCCGATGGCCCAAACACCACCGAGCGACCCCAAACAACTACAACACCGCAACGCCACTGCGTCGCATGCCCCAGCGCTCGTAAAGTATCATGCGCCGAACACTTGACACAACACCGCAGCGCGCCAAACAGTGCCACGGCCTGAAATGAAAGTGGGTCGTCAGCATCCGACGATTGGAAGGCGACGCGACAATCAGCGACACTGCGATGTGGGCGGCAATCGCTGCAATCCCCAGCCCACACCACCCCAAGCACGCAGTATCACTGCCGCACTGCCGCATGGCCTGTGAACACAGAGGGCGGGGCGGTACGCACGGCGGAGAAGGCGGGGAGCAGAGAACCGGAAGACCATATCTCAGCCCATCGCCCGCTGACTGGAATGTGCGGGCTGCGTGGTACGGAGACCAAAGGGGAGCAGGAAGCACCCACTGGGTCCGGACCAAGGGGTACTGAGTGGGACCGGGAGCACGCAGCGAGACCGCAGGACGGGGGGAGGGAAGCATGCGGCTGCCAAAGTGATGGTACACAGTGAAGGGGTAGAGCGTAATGGTACAGAGATGAGGTATGGATGAGAATGGATTTGATGGTGTAGTACGATGCCCCAAGGTTTCTGTGTGCCTTGTGGTGTGGAGGGATGGTATGGAGTAATGGCGTGGCGTGGTAGATAGTGCCGATACATAGCGCTGGCATAGAGTGATGGCATGGAGTGACGCCATCGAGTGACGCCATCCAGTGACAGTATGGAATGGAAGGACGGTGTGGACTGCTGCTGGGGTACAGCGATGGTATAGAGTGATGGGACAAGAGGATTGGTGAGAGTGATGGTATAGAGCGTGAAAGTGTAGAGAAGTGTACAGTACAATGGACTGACGATGTAGAGTGGTGGTACGAGGTGATGGCATAGTGGTGATGGTGTTGAGGAATGGTCCGACCATTCAGAAGGGTGCTGTGCCTCTGGGGCTCGGACAGAAAATACAAGAGCTGCTCCTACCTCTGCAGGCGAGGCCCTCTGCTACCGCAAGCACGAGTTGGAACTAACACAGAGCCTCACACAAGACCAAACACGCGGTGACACTGTACGCACTGACGTCACAACCCCCAACAAAATTGCGGTGAGGGGCCGTCCTTGTGTTGGCACACCATTGCAGACCACACCATTGCAGACCCTTTGCCTGGGATCATACCTCTGTGCCTGCTCCGGGGCCCCTGAATGCCAGTGGGCACGTGACGGGGAGGACCAGCGACGCCCGCACTGCCCCTGCCGCCCCACCCATCGTACCAGGCAGCTCTGGATTCTGCAACCTGAAGAAAGAGACACGGCAGAGGACGGGGGGTGCTTTACAGGGGCGCAGTGAGCGGGGGAGCAGAGGGCTGGGCGAACCACCAGAACTGATGGTCTGTGGCTCGTGAAAGTTGGACAACACCACACCAGGACAGAATAGTCCGCGCCAATCGCCGACACGGGATTGCCGCCCAATTCTGTTCAGCTTACACGCATTCTTGTGGTTGGGATTCTTGTGGTATGGTATGGCATTGTTGTGGTATGGTATGGCATTGTTGTGGTATGGTATGGCATTCTTGTGGTATGGTATGGCATTCTTGTGGTATGGTATGGCATTCCTGTGGTATGGTATGGCATTGTTGTGGTATGGTATGGCATTGTTGTGGTATGATATGGCATTCTTGTGGTATGGTATGGCATTGTTGTGGTATGGTATGGCATTCCTGTGGTATGGTATGGCATTGTTGTGGTATGGTATGGCATTCTTGTGGTATGGTATGGCATTGTTGTGGTATGGTATGGCATTGTTGTGGTATGGTATGGCATTGTTGTGGTATGGTATGGCATTCCTGTGGTATGGTATGGCATTGTTGTGGTATGGTATGGCATTCCTGTGGTATGGTATGGCATTGTTGTGGTATGGTATGGCATTCCTGTGGTATGGTATGGCATTGTTGTAGTATGGTATGGCATTGTTGTGGTATGGTATGGCATTCCTGTGGTATGGTATGGCATTGTTGTGGTATGGTATGGCCCCAACCCCCCCCCTTAAGAAGCATGGCATGGGAAGGGGCTCGCCTCCGACCCCAAATGCATCACTGCCCCTTCTCAAGGCGTTTGGTTGGTTCAGGGGGGAGGGGGCACTCTGCATGGAGATGCGCCACTTTGGCGGGGGGCTACTGGGGGGGGGGGGCGTCAGTGGTGACAGCCCATGCTAGTTACAGGGGGGGGGGGGGGTGGCCAGCCTTGAAATGACCAAACGTTGGACGGTTGCGCATTACTACTTTTTTTTTCCAATGGCTTCCGCATGCTTACTTTCAACTGTCCGGAAAAGTTGTATTTTTGTGCAGGCCAACGTCCAAAATCCCTGATGGACATTGCTGTTGTTTGGACAAACACTGGTAGTCCCAGCAGGCCCTGGATGGTTGCCATTCTTTCCTGGTGCATTTTGGATGGGCGCTGGTATTTTGCGGTGCGCTCTGGATGGGCGCTGCTATTTCCTGGTGCACTCTTGTGGTATGGTATGCCATTCTTGGTTGATGCAAGCAGCCTGTCTCTCCACTCAGCCACTACTCTCCGAAGCAACCTTTAGCAAACACGCATATTTAGTGGGAAACGTGCACGCAGAGGCTGCATCCTCCCTCAGCTGCCCCCCACCACTCTGCCGCAATGTCACCACCAGCCCTGCCTCTCCAACGCCGCTGACCTCAATCACATAATAAAACCATCGTTCAAGGCTCACGTGGGTCCTCTCTTCCAGATCTAACACAGCCAAGCGCTCCTTGTCCTCCACGTTCTGCAACGTTGCGCTCTTCGCCTCCTGTGGATGTGGGTTGGTTGCGCAGGCACGCCGATGATGGTACCATACCACATACCACGAGCACAAGACAACTCCACGGTTTCAACGAGCATCGAATCCGTGGAAAGTGCAGTCGCACGGGGCACATGCATCAAAACTTGCCGGAACGTAAGTCGCTGTCGGCCCCCACAGGGAAGGGGAGAGAGGAAGGGACAGAGGGAGAGGAGCGGAGCGGAGCAGAGGGGAGGTGAGGGGAAGATGGAGGGAGGGAGGCTGGGGGAGTGGCAGGGATGGACAGAGGGGGAGGGAGGGGGAGGAAAAAGGGAGGAACCCCCCCACTGCACCCCTCTAAAGAGTCTTCCTGATGCTGAACGGCACACCCATGTGTCTCTGCGGTACCACAACATCGAGACGCCTCTTAACAGCAGCAGCAGCAGCAGCAGCAGTGCGATCCAGCAGCTCAGTGGCCACGACAGAACTTGTAGCTGGGACCATCCCTGTGGGCAAAAACAATGAGGGTGTCCGCCTTTTTCAGAGGACAAAGAGGGATGTGGTGTAGAGATGCGCGCTTGCCATGCCATGACCGGTGAATGGGCTTCTTTGGGGATTGAACATTGGGACAATAACTTCAAAAGTGAAGGAGATTTTCGCTCTGCCCACCGGGCAGGTCGTTTCTTGATGCTATTAGGGGGCTTATTAGGGGGCTTTTTAGGGGGCGTAATAGGGGGCCTATTAGGGGGCCTATTGGGGGGCCTATTAGGCTATGAGGGGGCCTATTAGGGGGCCTACTAGGGGGCCTATTGGGGGGCCTATTGGGGGGCCTATTGGGGGGCCTATTACGCGGCGGGTGGGGGGGGGGGGGAGAAAACATCAGGACGTCCAATGTACGGGAGTTGAAAGGGCCGCCCGCCGACCGCAGAAGGCTGGTCAACGGGTGGCGGCTGGCAGCCAAAGGCCCGGTGCTGTTGGTGGTTGACCGACAAAATGGACGGTAACCGCCAGCGGTGGGCGGTCGACTGACAACTGGTGGCCAGCAACCGCCGGCAGTTGGCCTGTAACCACCGGCCCGGGGCGTGCGTGTTCCCTAACCGGAAAAGAAGAAGAGCGTCCTTCGGTCCGACTGCGTCTGATGCGGGGCACAGCTGCTGCCGCCTGAGTACCGGGTGCGACAGGAGCGGATATTACTGAATGGCATATGGTATGGGGCAGCTTCCTAACGAAACTCGGGTCCCCTACCGGGTCATCAGCGGCCTATCTGCCCTAGTCCATCACCACTGCTCAGTAAACGGACACCATCATCAAGGACACACCTCCTGCACCAGCCATTGCGGCCTCCAGGGCGTTAGCAGGGCCGACTCGTCTGCCGCGGGCCCTCCAGTGCCCGCTGGCTTGTGCCCCGGTGCATGACCTGCAGGCTGCTCCTCCTTGGGCTCCTGGTTGTGGTCGGCCTTATCCACGGGCTTCAGCTGTTCGTCTGCCAGCGTTGTGGGCGAAAGCGCCTGTTGTTCGTCTGTCTTTGTTGTGCATCCTGACGCTGGGGCGTTGCTCTGCTGTTGCTTCGGGGCTGAAGGCATGTCGTCTGTTGGTGAAGGAGGGGTTTGGGTAAAGGGGGGGAAGGACGAAGTGGGGCGAGGAACGGGGCGATCTATAGTTCAGAGGTCAAGTTCCAGCTCCTGGTGTTGGGTTGGTGGTGAAGGAGAGCTTTTATGTAGGCCTCCTGTCTTCAGCAGCTGTGCCTCCGGATTTGATGAGGGCGACCAGGGAGGGAGGGAGGGAGGGAGGAGGGAGGGAGGAAGGGAGGGAGGGAGGAGGGAGGGAGGGAGGGAGGGAGGGAGGGAGGGAGGGAGGGAGGAGGGGGGGAGGGAGGAGGGAGGGAGGAGGGAGGGAGGGAGGGAGGGAGGGAGGGAGGGAGGGAGGGAGGGAGGGAGGGAGGGAGGGAGGGAGGGAGGGAGGGAGGGAGATTTGATTTGATTTGAGGGCCGATCTTGAGGCTCACAGGCCGCCTGGGGGGCGCATGATGGCTTTCCCGACGACTCTGCATATCGGCCGGCCATTGGGAGGGAGGGAGGGAGGGAGGGAGGGAGGGAGGGAGGGAGGGAGGGAGGGAGGGAGGGAGGCTGAAGGGGGTCTTAACTTGCAGGTCATTGAGTACTGCGGTGGGAGGACCGCTTTGTGTGCAACTGCCGATGTGGCTCCAGAATGTCAGGCGTACCTTTCCGATGGACAATCACCCGACTGTGGACCTCCACATCGTGCATCTCAAAGCCGATCCAGTCGAAGATATTGTCTCCGTATCCGAGGCCAGTGACAAGCGTTGTGGGCTTTCTCGGGTCTGCAACGACACCACAGCCTTTGACCAGCCTCCATGCCCCAAAGGAGGCGACCCCAGGGGGAGCGACCAATGGATGCGATTCATCCGAAGTAGGCTGCAGACATGGGGATGGCTTGCAGGGTGCAGACTGCAGGCGAGTCAATGAGTGCTTGGCACGCTATTGCAGACGACAGAGAGGTAGCAGTGGTCACTGGCTGTGGGAGAACAGGACTGATTTAGAGGATTGCCTGTGGCAGCCTTTTTGGGGGCCTCAAACCCCCCCCCTGAGACAGGAACCAAAAAGGGCAGGGAGGTGTGGGACTCTGAAGATCAACACGACGGTACGGACTCGACTGATGAACAGGGCAGTGAGGTAAGCCCAGACAGCGGGGCGGGGGGGTAAGTCGTTCAGATGATGATGACGAACCCGGCCCCGAAACTGTGCCTTTGTGGCCCGGCCGGACACGGGGGGGCAACTACAATCGGTCCTGATGCGACCCACCCCCCAGCTATCTGTCAAAACTTGCGGGGGGGGGGGCAGTTGGAGCAGGGGGGGTCGGCGGCAGGGTGGGGGGGGGGGGGGACATTGGCAGCTCGGCGGGGGGGGGGTCCCAAAAGGGGGGGGGAGGCTGCGCGCGACCTACTACTATCACATGCATACCTCAAGGGGGTGTGTGTGTTTGGGGGCATGGGGGTATAGAGGTATGTATGCGATAATTGCAATATCTTGTCTTTGCCAGGAAGAAAGTCTTAAGGGTCTTAAGGACCAAAGGCATAGTACCCCCTTCAACTAAGCATGGGACAAAAAATTTGGCGCCGTTGGCGCCATGGCCCCCGCGCCGCTATCTTCCAAAACTCGGAGGGGGGGGAGGGGGGCTAGGGGGGGGCGCATACAAGGACCGGGCCCGGCCGCCCCCCCGTGCGGCCGGAGCTCGAACTCAGGCCCTCTTGGTGACCGTCACATTCGACGACACCTGAACCACTTGCCCTCCCCACGACAGGCATGGGCGTGAGTTGCAACACCAGGCAGGCACACCAGACATGGTAGACTGCCCTGACAAGATCACGGCTATGCCTGCTTCCAGGCAACGGTCCCAGGTGCCAGGGAGTCTTTGGTAATCCCACAGCACGGACGAGAAAGCGAATGGGTCAGTAGTACGCGGAGACTGCACAGGTGTTCTACCTTCTTTGCCTAAGACTACAGCGGCGCGGGCATGACTTGGCATGGCCAGTCTGCCCCACCCATCCCTCTGTAGTCAAGTGTGGCAGACCGCGGCACAGGCCTGACTTTGCGTGGGGCTGGACATGACTGACTGCAGGCAGGCGGAGGTTCTTGCAAGGGACAAAGTGGTTGATGGTCGGGCGAAGTGCACGACAGACCGTGATCTTTGTTTTGCCGGGTGGGTCCACCTTTATCACATGGAAGTCGCTGGACTTCACCGCTGGTCTTTCGTTGACAAAGCTCGCTGTCGTCTCCTCCAGCACCACCAGGAACAGGAACGAGTTGAGACCTGCAGAGAGAATCAGAGGTGTGTCCGTGTGTGAGACGGAAGGGGGGGAAGGGAAGGGGAAGTCGGCGATAGAGGGAGGGAGGGAGGGAGGGAGGGAAGATTTGGATTTGGATTTGGATTTGGAGGCCGATCTTAAGGCTCACAGGCCGCCTGGAGTGGAGCATGATGGCGTCCCCGACGACTCTGCATACGGGCCGGCCATGCCATATGATGCACTCTCAGCGCCCTCGACGGACCCTCCCATTGCGCCCTTCACGTTCCCGGGCCGGACGGCTGAGCCAGTCTGCGCTCGGGGCCCTGGTCAGGGCGCGCGGGATGTGTGGCCGCCACCCTCCGGCGCGCTGTCTCTCACCCCTGTCCACTTTCTTGAGGGGCTGCAGCTTGTGGGCGACAGCTCACTGCAGCCAACCCCCGCCCCGTTACCACTCGAGGGGCTACGGGGTGCTGCACCGGCAGCCCCCTACTGCAGCTCTCATGCCGCTGTGGTTGCAGGAGCTGTCCTGCTGCAGTTGTCATGCAGCAGCATTTCAGCTGCTGCTTTTACGCTGCAAGCGCCTTTGCTGCTGCAGCATGTGGGCTGCAGCTCTCTGCAGCCAACCCCCGCCCCGTTACCAGGGAGGGAGGAGGGAGGGAGGGAGGGAGGGAGGGAGGGAGGGAGGGAGGGAGGAAGGGAGGGAGGGAGGGAGGGAGGGAGGGAGGGAGGGAGGGAGGGAGGGAGGGAGGGAGGGAGGGAGGGAGGGAGGGAGGGAGGGAGGGAGGGAGGGAGGGAGGGAGGGAGGGAGGGAGGGAGGGAGGGAGGGAGGGAGGGAGGGAGGGAGGGAGGGAGGGAGGGAGGGAGGGAGGGAGGGAGAAAGGGAGGGAGGGAGGGAGGGAGGGAGGGAGGGAGGGCGGATGGGTGGGAGGTGTGCATTTGGATGGTCGGCAGTGGGGCCAGGAGGGAGGGAGATGACGTTGCCAGCCTTTTGGTGCAGAGAATGCGACAGCAACAGCGCTGACAACAAGTAAAGGGTGGGACCAATGCGCCTTCTGGACCCCAATCCCCCGTCATGTGATGGGGCGGTTTGGAGAAGAGGGGACGCCACAAAGGTGCATCAAGCGAGCGGGTGGGCACTGGTCGGCCGTGCCACACACCTTATCCCCCGGCTGTAGCACTTTGTTCTGTGGACTGCCACCCATCCCCCGTTTGCAGTCATTGTCTAAACGGCTCGTCCACAGGCGGTGGGGAACAGCATTGTTGGTGGGTGAGAGCGGGACTGTCGTCCTGCTGCTCACAAGTGCTGCCTCTGCCCCTCGGCGTCCCTCCCCCGCCGGCGCTGGCAATGCCTCAGAAAGTCATTCCCGAGACCGCGAAGTTTGGAGGGCGATCACCACCACAAATGATGTGGGAAATGCATCGGCGGTGCGCTGCATCTCAAGACACGTGTGGCGTTGCTGGTGAAGTGTAGGCCAGGCCGTCCTCGCCGTGGCTAGACTCAGAATGAAGGTCTGTGGGCCCTGGAGCCCCACCGCAGAGCCCCCCGCGAGAAGAGGGGGGGACGCACCTGCGCTCAAGCCTTTGACGGTGGTCTCGGGGCTGGTCTTGTTGGCGAAGGCACCGGTGCCCACCATCGTCTTCCAGACCCCACGTCCGTCGGCTGCCCGTTTGACTGAATGCAGCCGCAAGAAATGCAGGCGTCGCATGCAGAGGGCCTCTCAACAATCGGATACGATGCTGAACACCCCCTTCTCCTTCTTGGGGCATTTCACAAGGGGGGGGGGTCTGCGGGCGGGGGGGGGGGGGGGGTTAAAGACGTTCTACGCTGCAGGGGGGACCCCGCCCTGTTTTTTCCGAGGGCGCTCTCCTTGGCTTTTGGAAGAATACAATTGTGGTCATCACGTTCTTCCGATGGCAGCAACCAGCCTCATCCATACATGATGGCGGGTGTGCGCACAATGAAGCTCCGCAAGCCACTGGTTTGACCCATTCTCCATGCGGCGGGTCCTGTCAGCCAAACGTTGATGATCCAAACGGCATTAAACGACAGTTCTGCACTTCTTTGGACAAGCATTTTGTGTTTGTGCACTTTTTGGAGCAAATGGAGAGTTGTGCATTTTTTCGAGCAACCATTTGCATTTGCCCCCCCCCCCCAGACATAGTGAGCATGTGTTCCACCCAACCCAGTCAAAGGGAGTATCTATACCATGCGCACACCATGCCTGAGGCTGTCATGGTGTACCCCCTTTCTTTGCCCCCTCCCTCCCACTGCGCTACCCCACCCTGGCCTTGCCACCAGACCACAGAGGCACCCCCTTCAGCCCGATACCGGTGCACCACTGCAAGCGAGCATCGACCCAGACTCCCCAAACCCACATGCCTTCCCCATCGGCGCAACCTGATATGTTTGCACAATCCAGCAGCGTCACATAGAGGTGTGCATCAATCACTTGGGTGGGGGAGTCGCGGTTGAGGGTGTCCACAAAGACTTCATGAGCTGCCCAGCATTGCAAGGCCGCGGCGAACACACAAATGCCCACGTAAAACAAGCACATGGCCATGGCCTGCACCGGAGAAGGAGAAGGATGGAACAGCAACGGTGTCCTCCCCTCACCCCTCAATGCCCACATTGCGTCCACTTTAGACCCTAGTCACCCATCTCGATTCCTGCCATCTCTTTCTGGGCGTTTGCCAGTAGTCTTCTGTTTTTTTTGGCACCTGAAACCAAAGGAAATTGCCCACGCAAACTGTCAAATTGTCAGGCTGTGGAAAGGGGGTTCTCACAGACCTGAACAGCGATGATCAGGGTGCTTCCCGGTCCAAAAACAATTGTGGGTGAGCATACACTCATATTTGGGCGATGACTTACGGTTGGGCAGCAGCTGAGGGCGGTTGGATGGCAACCGGCGGCGGTTGAACCATTGTCCGAGGGAGCGCCCGTTGGCGCATGAACAAAAAAGACGGGGAGATAAAGGAGCACCCTGGCACTAAGTCATCTGCCCCAACAATGTTCCATCTTTTTTACCGGGTCACGTAATCCCTTTTCCCAAGCGACTGTTAGTAGACAGAACATTGTGTATCGAGTTGTGCTTTGTCATTTCTAGCGCAAACCAGTGATGAGGATGGCGCTGACCAAGTGTTGGTGCCATGGCCACACGGTGGCAGCCGGGACTATGATGAGGAGCAATTTGCAACATTGTGGGTACATGCGTCGAACACCCTGAGGGAACTGCCCCTTGCCCTGTCAGCATTCAACATGTCCTCTATTTTCTTGTGGCATCGATTGAGCGCAGCAGCGACGTGTGTGGCTATGCGCATGGCAAAACAAAACACAGCCTTTGAATGTGATCTTATTTACAATTTGAACTGCCGCACCGTGGGCTCGCCCATAACCGCCATCGGTTGGCCGGCAACTGCTGTTGGTGAGCCGTAACCTCTTCCTCAGTGCCTAGTGCCTGCGTGCAGATATGAATCTGGATGGGCCTACGAAGTGCTGGAGGGTGCAGCACTCGCATGAGGGATGGTGGAGAGGACAAAGCCCTACACAGTGCATGCCTTTCATGGGTTGGTGACCTCATCTGGGGGGCAACAGGACTTGCCCTGACATAAAAAAAAAGAGAGTGTTCTGCCCCATGGCATTCGGGGCAGCTGCCCAGCGGGCAACCACCAACAAGCATCAGTTGAGAAGTTGACACGGCCATTAGCCAGTGTGCCCCACCTCTCCACACGTGTGTCCACCAATGTGATCCCATCTGCTGTGAAGGTCCACCCCATCATACCCCTTTTCGATGTCCAAGTCTGCGCGGATGCAACTGTCTCCCATCCATTCCAGGGAAATACAGGGGGGCATAAAAGCAGAGAAGGCACTCCCACTCATGCACTTGGTGGTGTGTCATGGAGGTTTGCCTCCAGACTGTGGCTGTGAGACCAGACAGGTGAAATTGGGCATGCAGTGCATGTGCTCTGCGTGGCAATCAGTCGCCTGTTCTCAGTTTGCCTGCTGAGATAAACAGTGAATGCACTCTCGTGCACCACATTCCGAACAATGCTTGTGGTGTCACTGGTACTTCGAGCATGGTGGATTGTGAGTCATTGCCCACTCTGTGATACTATGAACACAGTCAGTACCGATACCTCTCACACCACATCATGGTCACTATCTCTACAGGGATTTTCGTGGGTCAGTGCTGGTGGATGACCGAGTGATTTTATTCGTGATTTTTATTCATGATTTTCTTTTTCCTGTATCACAGCCCCATCATCACTGCCTCATCTGCCTCATCCATTTCCTCCAATCCCAACTCCAGAATGGTAGATAGGTTGTCCCATATGGGACACCACAAGCCGCCAGAAGCATTGAGATGTCTATCTGGCCCTCAGAACCTGGCATCATCAATGTATGCCATGGGATGACAGCCACGCCTTTGCGGACTTCCCAGAATGTGAGCTGACTGAAATGTAAATCTGTGACAAAAGCAGAGACTGCAGTCGTGCTGGTGATGCGGTACAGGGAGGCAGATCTGTATGTTTGCAGGAGGAGTCGGGGCAAAGATCGAGGGGCTCCTGAATTCCATATTGGGGTATCTATCTCCTCTGGCGCATGTGGTTCGCTTGCTTACGAGACAACATTGAGTCTCTGTTTCGCATGTGTTTCACCCTTGAAGGAACATGAAGCATATCTGCTGACGTTCAATTTTCCAATGATCCCCGTGAACCCGCCCGCTTTTAGGTATTGAAGACCACCCTTCCCCCGTGGCAAACAGCCCCTTTTCTGAGGCAACAGACCATCATTAGGGCATCATTGCTTGCTGACAAACAATATATACAGCTCCGATTTCAAACTTAGACACATCATGGCCTTGAGGGGGCACCTTCACGTGGCAAACCGTGGCTGCGGGAGTAACAAATTCTTGCCACACCGCATCAGCGCCTCAATTCTAGGTCACAAATATCTGTGAGTGTAGGCAACAGCAACGCATGTGAAATGCCTAATTTACACTGAATTTACATAAATTTACAGGAATTTACGCCACTTTTCGAGGAAGTTTCATCAATTTACGTAATTTACAGCGTAAATTGCCTCCGGCCACCAGAGTCCCCCAATTGTTACCGGCTTGCACTTACCAGCTCTTGGCTTCAGGCGCAACCCGATGTGTGGACACTTTGGGATGCCTCCCATCGGCTACACACATGCAACACACACTGGGACTGCCGTGGTGAATTGACCATCAGCTGCTGGCCACCAACGCAATCTTGCCACAAAACCTCTGTCTTTTGTGAAAATACCAGGCAGCCCTGGTGGTACGGACCGGATAAAAGGGGCAGTACTGCTCTCCAATCCACCATCCTTCCTCCCTCCTTCCGTCAGCATGACAGACTGCTCCTTCTTCTGCACCAGCGTGTTCCTGACAGACATCCGTCATATCGGCCACCACCACAGCACCCTGACTAAGGTTCATTCTGACACCGCTCAAACGGTGCACCACGCCCTCCCTGTCTCGCCAGGCCAGTGCAGGAGCAGCAACACCAACAAACGCGATCTATCATATTCACAAGTGGTCTGGACGGGCATCTATGCACACATACAACAGTTGTCTGTCTGCTGCGGCAACTTCAGGAGGTCGGAGGGTCATCTACAGATTGGGAGTCCCTGGGGTGGCAGTCGTCCATGTCGCCAGGGTGCTCCCCAATTCAAATAAAAAAATTCGCCAACAAAACCGTCAATCATACCCGGGCAGTGGCCGACGGCGGCTGGGGGGCAGCCCATGGCGGTTCAGGTTGGAGAGAACCCACGGCGGTTGGAGGGTAACCGACGGCGGTTGAGCGGTTGCTTTGGGCGCTCCCTAGGAGCGCGCCTTAGCGCATGGTACGGATGCAGAGCGGGAAGTGTAAGCGAAAAGACGGGGTGGTAAGAGAGACCCCTGGCCTTGGGTCAAAGTGAGGTGCCGCATGGAACACAGGTGAGCACAGTGAACACAAACCAAACAATCGGCATAAAAGAAGAATTGGGGGACACGTTCCCAGAAGGAACACAACGCCCAACGAAGACCGAAATCCCTGTTCTCTCGAAGCCGAGCTTGGGCAAACCCTGGGTCGACTCACAGGTGCTGTTGGTGATGGACCCAACACTGTGGGTTACGCAAGCGGGGGTCTGGGCGCCGGGGAAAATCAGAGGGGAGCACTCTGAGCCCCAATCGGATGGATCAGAGGGGGGCTGCTCTACGCCCCAGGCAGTCCCTCACAAGGCCAAGGCTGTAGAGTTGAAAGACCATCTCCATTCCGAAAGAGGGACATGCGATGGAACACACGGCATTGCCGCGGGGCTGAGGTGGCAGCCGTCCTCGTCCCCCACCCCGGGGCCCGCTGCCAGACCCCCCCATGCCCGGCCCCACATGCGGCGCCATGGGACTGCCCCCACATTCCTGATCACCCCAGGCCCCACTCCCGCCCTGAAGGCACTGCCAAGCAGTGCACACCGGAGCGGAAGGGCTAAGACATGACATACAAGACAGACGTCGATTTCCTTCACGTCACGAACGTGGCAGAGCGGACACGGGCACGAGGGACGGATATCAGGCGGCTTCCACAGCGGCCTGGACCGGGTCCTGCGTGCCGCGGACTGCGGACTGCTGTGCCGTTGTGCCAACGGCGTTCTACCCCCCGCCCCCCTGCCCCCCCCATCCAACTGCACAGAGCAAAGACACTCCGCCCAGCGCCACTTGGACAAGACCCGCCGTGCGCACACGACCGGACATCACGCGTGACACACCCGCACAGTGCCCCTTCGACAGAAGGGGGACATCTGCGCATGGGAGGGCCACGCAGGCCTGGGCTTGCGGGGGGGCAGGAGGGCCTAACACCTCGTGACAAGCGGTGAATGGCCGCCGGTAGCGGGGGGGGGGGGGATGACGCCCGAGTGCATGGCTGTCTGGGGCGGCCAGGGCCTTGTGGCCTCTCCCCACTTACCCCTGCCCCTCCCTTGACCCCTCTCCCTCCGCAGGGCCTCTCAGCCCCCCCCCCCCTCTGCAGTGCCATTGACCTCCCGGTCTGGCCTATCCTCATCTCCCCACACCCCCTTCCTGTCCCTTGGGACGGGGGGGGGGGGGGCTCTTCAGGCCTGGCATTGGTCCCAGACGGAGGGAGGGCGGGGAGGCCCCAGAGAACCCACCCCCTCCCCCAGTCCCTTCACCACTGTGCCCCCCCCCCCCCCCCGGTACACCCCCCCCCTCCCTCACACAAGAGGCCTGTAGTGCCGTCCAGATGCACCACCCCAATCCCGTATGCTTCACGCTGCAGAGGGGCGGGGGGGGGGGGGGGGGCAGCCACCCCCCCTTCTTCCTTCCCCCTCTCCGCTCACCTCCACGGCCCCCCTCCCGCAACGGTACGCCCACAAAGAGACACCGACCAAAGCAATACACGAGGCCGCGCGCCCGCACCCTCGGTACACGAGGCACCGCGGGGGCATGGGGATTGGCCCGAGCAATACCCGAAACGACTGGAGCTGAACGAGTCCAAACCCCAGACCCCCAGCCCCATGAAGCCCCCCCCCCAGGGATGCATTGGAAGGGGGGGGAGGTACCCCCCCACCCCTCTGGGGCGCGCAGCCTATGCCCAGCCACTGTCCCCCTGACGCCCTGTGCCAGCTTCAGTGGCATTTGTAACCGACAGTAACCACCCCCAACCGCTCTGGCAACCTCCTCCAACCGCCTGTCTAACTGCCTCTGGGGCCGCCTTTGGGGCCCCTTCCCTTCTAATGCATCCCTGCCCCCCCCCCCCCCCCAAACACACACACCCCACGTGTCATGCTGATGTGGGGCCCAAGGGCTGCGTCCACCAGCCATGACCCTGTGGTATCTATGGCACCCAGCGCGGGTTTCGCACACTGGGAGTCTCCTTCTTGCTGTCGCACAGCTGCATCGCCTGCATGGGAAAGCGCATATGGATGACGGCATCCGCACCACCCTTGCCTTGGACCACTGGCGTACACAACTCACAATGTGTGATCATTTGGATTCACCCCCCGGACCACTGCCCAGCTTGCCCTGAACAAACAGGGGGGGGGGGGGGTCCATGAAGGTGAAATGGTATCTTGCAGTGCAGCCGGTGTCCAGTGCTATGGTGGTCCGGAGAGTCCACAAAATCTGGGAGAGTCCCGGGTAGTACAATGGGTGTTATGTCTTTGTTTGACGTGCTTTTGTCAATGTTCGTTTGTGAGGGAACTGGGTGAGGCAAATCCCGCCTTTACATCGACAAAATAGAATGCTCACGGTTACCCTCCAACCGCCGTCAGTTACCCGCCAACCGCCGTCGGTCATCCGCCAATTGCCGTCGGTTACCCGCCAACCGCCGTCGGTCATCCGCCAATCGCCGTCGGTTACCCGCCAACCGCCGTCGGTCATCCGCCAATCGCCGTCGGTTACCCGCCAACCGCCGTCGGTCATCCGCCAATCGCCGTCGGTTACCCGCCAACCGCCGTCGGTCATCCGCCAATCGCCGTCGGTTACCCGCCAACCGCCGTCGGTCATCCGCCAATCGCCGTCGGTTACCCGCCAACCGCCGTCGGTCATCCGCCAATCGCCGTCGGTTACCCGCCAACCGCCGTCGGCTACCCGCCAATCGCCGTCGGCTACCCGCCCCTAACAGCAGTGGGCTAACCCCAGAATGGGGCGCCGTCTATAATCCCTTCCGGCCGGCCCTGGAATGTGTGCCCCACCGCTCAAGACTGCAGTCTGCCCCCCTGTTGCGTCCACTTTGCTGCGGGCGGCAGCACAGTCCTCATGTGCAGTCATTCCCAGAGCGTGACGTTTAGAGGGTGCCCGCCCCGACATGGATGTGGGGACTGTACCACAGGGCCCAGGGGCTTGCAGATCCCCCGGTGGTGCGCTGGTGACCTCTGTGGCACCCGCTCCCAGACCCCCCGTTTAGAGCCGCGCCCCTGCCCCCTCTCACCCACACTCCCCCACCGATTTGCCCCGCCCCCATAGCCCCGCCTCAGCCCCTCTCCTCAAATGCCCTCGATTGACATCAGCACGTCACACAAAAGGACACGGCACGGGGACACAGGCTGCGCCGGACGGCAGTGTGCGCTGCATCTCCGGGCACTCCGCGTGGGGCCTGGCCCGGGGCCCCACATACAAACAACACGTAGGTCCGCATTTGCGTTTGCGTTTGCAGTAGCCCATCCCTTCGCCCCCCTGCCCCACACACACGTGGAACGTTACAAACAGGCACAGAGAAGGCGCTGAGTGCAAAGATTCTCGTCAGGCCGACCATTCAGTTGTCTTGGGTGCTGCCCAAAGGGCGCTCCTCGGCACAAAAAAGACACCCAAACGGAGGGGGGGCGGGGGGATGCAGGAGCGCCCCCCCAATCCCCCGTGGCATACCCACAGAGTGCTCGCCTGGTTGCCCTCTCTGGACATGAGGTTGCGGATGTCCCAATGCCGGTCGCGCGTCGCGGGCTTCCGGGGGCTGGACCCCGCGCCCCACACGCCGCTGAACCCGCTGAGCTCGGGCTGAACCCGGAGGCCCGGGCCCTCCGCGCGCCTCGGGGGCT
This sequence comes from Eutreptiella sp. 'Long Island Sound 2002', assembly GCA_964036045.1. Lineage (NCBI taxonomy): Eukaryota > Euglenozoa > Euglenophyceae > Eutreptiales > Eutreptiaceae > Eutreptiella > Eutreptiella sp. 'Long Island Sound 2002'. The sequence continues at coordinate 38,228,269 of OZ038400.1, read as the reverse complement.
TGGCTGTGCAATCACAGGGACGCGGTGTGGCACAGGGCACGCGCACAACACTGTGCCAGGCACGGGAATGGGGGGAGGGGGGGGCAACAGAGGGACCGTGGACATGTGGGGCCCGTGTGGCGTCAGGGCCTGCGCTCGCAGCGGAGGCGTGCTCAGTCGCCCAGGCCCAAGCCACGGCAGAGGCCCTAGAAGTTGCGGGAATAAGGCCCCTCACATGCCCCCCCCCCCCGTGTGACAAAAGCTGCGGCCTCTGTTGGACAGCGCTTGGGTCGGGGGAAAAGGTTTGCGTGGGGGAGGGGCCATCTGAGCCCCACTTCCAGACCCCCCCCCCCCTTGCGTTGAGGGCTCAAACGTCAGGCAGCCCCAAAGGGTCTGGGAGGGGGTCGGAACGGGGGGTCCGGGGGTACCCCCACGTACACTACCTCAAAATGACGCGCTGTGCGTTTTGAAGGGATGTCTCGTGAGGAAAAGAACATTTTCTGTTTGGGCCGCTTGGCGGCCCCATTTCTGAGCCAATGACTCTCTTTACATAAGGGCTCTGATGTTTCAGCCCCTTTTCCAGACCCCCCCCCCCCCTCCTTCTGGGGGCTCAAATCACCCCTCCCCCCCCCCCCCCCCGTGTGACATTCCGTCGGGTTGTTGCTCCTTTACGGGGCCCTGGACAGTCACCCGTTCTTCACGGAGACGTGGGGTGCGCGGTCACAAAGCGCAAGCGCACGTCAGCACAACAAAAGCCTCGTCGGTGGTACCACAGGCGCCTTTCGCCTCCGCGGTGACGCGGGACGGGATCAGTTGTGGACCTACAGAGAGCACAGTGTCAAGCCGACACCATGTCTCTTTCTTTCTGGCAATGGGAGCGCTTACTGCGCGCCGCGGGTGCGCCGCAGGGGCCGCAGGGTAAGGACAATTAGCTTCAGTGTACACTGTGTAGGAACTATGTACACTGGAACAAAAAAGTTCCGTGCACATATAGGGGTATGAGTTGCATAACAAACGCATGTGTGTATGCACCACTATATTGCCTCTGTTCCAAGATAATTACCCAAATTGCGCGCCGCAGGGTGCGCCGCAGGATAGGCACCCCCAATGGCACTGGCACAGCAGGTACTGTGACCAAGATTCCTCAACCCTCTGCCAAGCCTGCACCCCCCCCCCCCCCACCACACACACACAAACTATGCAAGAAGATCCAACACAACGACCCCGAACGCAACCGGGCACTGCACCGGACCGCTTCAAATTCTTGTCAGGCCACAGAACATGGGAGTGAAAGAACAGGACCCCCCCCACACACACACACACCCTCAGCCTTTCCGGCAAACCCCCCCCCCCACCACCACCACAATCAAACTCCCCCGGGCCCATATCACAACACAATATCCCGCAATGCGGCCAGAGGCCCACGCCACTTTGTCCGGCGTAGACGGCCCTGCCCACGCAACACGAGTCAAGCGTGACTCAGACGGGCCATCGCCATCAGATCTGGAGGCGCCAAAACAAGGACGTTCCAGGGCAACCGGAGTGAAGGCGGTGCTTCACGGCATCCCCCACATGTGATGGGCTTTGCCTCATGGCCTGAGGCCTTTTCCCTTTTTTCTCACTGGGGGTCTGCGGCACCTCCGCGCCATCACGGGGGAGGGAGGGGGCGGGTGCAGGGGGTCCGGTCAACCGAACCCGCTGTCTTTTTGGAGGGGGGCGAGCGCGTGCAACGGCGCGGCGTGCGCAGCAGTGCACTTTGGTGGTCGGCATCCGATCGATGGCGGGTGATGGGTAACCGCCAGCGGTCAATCGGGATCACATTTCCGTGTCTGGAGCAGGACGTGGACCCCAACGGCCGACACCACTTCTGTACGACATCAGTTCTCCTCCTGCTGCCATCGCCCCCCCCCCCCGCCCTCTCTGGAGACCAAGCAATGGCGTGGTCACAGGACATAATGGGATGGTTGCCCCCACGTCTGCGTCAGCGCAACCCTCCCTTGGCCCACAACCGCCGTCAGACCGCCAACCGCCGACAGACCGCCCACGACCGCCGTCAGATTTGCCGACACCCGACGCAGAAGTTGTCCAATGCACTTCACGGGCTGAGGGCGGTGCAGGAGTGGCCTTCAAAGGGGGGGGGGGTGACGTGTGAGTACGTCAGACGGGGTGGCGAGGGGGTTTGTAGCCCCCAGGCCTTGCCTTCCAACGCTTCCCCAACCGCCAGTCACCACCGCGTTGGCAAACACTCCCCTTCTCCCGCCCCCCGTCCCCCCCCCCTCCCTGACCCAATCCGCACCTTTGGCTCTCGGGCTGTCCATGGACCGCAGGGACTGCACCCAGGCATTGACGGTCCGGGCCCCTTCTTTGCCATGCATCAGCTTCACGACGGCGCTCATGTGCTCGTGCTTCAGGTCGGGATCCGGCAGCGGATGCGGGTGCGCGGACGGGACGGGGGCTGCGGCCAATACACTGCGCAGAGGCCGGGGGGGGGGGGTGCATAGGTGTGGGCCTCTATGCGGACGGCCACAGGCACAATGTGGGGCCTCGTGGGCCATTTGTGGCGTCCTCGGGGGTTCTTGGACCATTTCAGGACCCGTTGGTTGTCCCCCGCTTTGCCCCCCGCCAAAACAGGCTTGGGGAGAGTTCAACAGGACACAAAAAAAATGGACCGTGGCGAGCAGGGACGCATTAGTAGGGAAGGCACCGCAGAGGCGGCCCCAGAGGCGGTTAGGCAGGCGGTTGGAGGGGGTTGCCAAAGCGGTTAGGGGCGGTTACTGTCGCCATTGAAGCTGGCACTTGGCGTCAGGGGGACAGTGGCTGGGCACAGGCTGGGCGCCCTGGAGGGGGGGGGGGGGGGGACTGCCTCCCTTCCAATGCATCCCTGGTGGCGAGTGACGCCCTGCAAATGCCAATCACACCTCTTTTGAGGGGAACTGGTGCACAAATCGGTGCTCTCCGGGGGAGCAGTGCACCAAAGCGGAGGTGCAATGCCGAACCACAAGTATTGAATGCCCCCATCTTCCACCTTGTCCACCGACAAGGTGTACCAACGCTCACCTCTCTCCCTGGACTTCCTTGCCCTCGGGCCGTCCTGAACGCAATCTCGTTGAACTACACTCGGCCCGACAACCACACACACCGACACGGAAAGGGCAACGGGGCACTCCACAAAGTTTCCCGTCATTGCACTGTCTCCTTTCAGCCTCTTCCATCCAATGTCCGGGTAGTGCCTTGACCTGGGGGAGTGGCGGCTACATCGGACGGTACGCTTTGCCCTTCATATGCTCTGACTGAAATGAAAAACATGGTTTCCCATCTTTGGAAATCGATGCGATGGACCATTCATCTGAACCACGAACAGTTGCCAAGTCTGAAAACAGTTGACGAAAGGTCGAAACCTACACGTTCAGGCCACAGCCAGCCCCACACAACATGCGCACAAGCACCACACAACAAAAAGGGGCAATGGGCACATTCACGAAACAAAAACATGGAGGCAAACACTGCGTCCCAACTTTGAAAAGTCATGCAACTGTTGATCTGAACCAGGAATATCCGGCACGGTTGAACAGGCCCCCCAATAGTCCCCCCAATAGACCCCCCAATAGGCCCCCCAATAGTCCCCCCAATAGACCCCCCAATAGGCCCCCCTAATAGGCCCCCAAATAGGCCCCCCTCATAGGCCCCCCTAATAGGCCCCCCTAATAGGCCCCCCAATAGGCCCCCCTAATAGGCCCCCCAATAGGCCCCCCAATAAGCCCCCAAATAGGCCCCCCTAATAGGCCCCCCTAATAGGCCCCCCAATAGGCCCCCCTAATAGGCCCCCCAATAGGCCCCCCAATAAGCCCCCAAATAGGCCCCCCTAATAGGCCCCCCTAATAGGCCCCCCAATAGGCCCCCCTAATAGGCCCCCCAATAGGCCCCCCTAATAGGCCCCCCAATAGGCCCCCCAATAGGCCCCCCAATAGGCCCCCCTAATAGGCCCCCCTAATAGGCCCCCCTAATAGGCCCCCCAATAGGCCCCACAATAGACCCCCCAATAGGCCCCCCCAATAGGCCCCGCAATAAGCCCCACAATTGACAGAATTTTGAAATGCCTAGACCGAGTGCAAGTTACCCCAAGTCCCACACAAAATGCGCACAAGCACCGGATAGGGCAGCACTTGGGCCAGCCTTTGTTCTGTGCAGGCAGCGGCACACCGCAAATGCCTTGGGAGGGACGTGCGTTGGGGCTGTGTCACATGTGGTGTGGACAGGCAGACAGAGAGCGCGGGTGTGGGAAGGATATTGCAGTACATTTGCATGTCTTTGACTGGAATGGCTCGATTTCTTCCTCCGGGGCTAAATGGCAGGTCAAACAGGGCCCCGCATGTGAGACTGGCCTGGGTCTCGTGAAGTGTAGAGCCCATGCTCTGCGACCGGGAGAGACACTCGTGGGGTCGCACGTTTGGAAACAAATCATGTCTCCCCCGTTTGCGAATCCCTCGTGTCCCCTGTAGCCCTCCCCGAGCACAAGCAAAGCGCCGTGCCGACACGTCCCATTTGGGCCATTGGGCGTTTGTGATGCGTCATCGGCTTTGGGCCCATAGATGTGGGGCGGGGGGGCGGTGGGGGGGGGGGGGGGTCCCGAGTGCTGTCGGAAATGCATTGTACGACGCGTCGGGGTGTCGTACAAGGCGTCGGGGCCCGACGCGTCGGGGATGTACGACGCGTCGTACAGTGTCGTACAAGGTGTCGTACAGCACCAACACCGTACGACACAGTACGACATAGTACGACCGCCCTCCCCCTCTAGGCGGGTAAACGATGGCAGCGGACCGTCTTGGGGGAAGGGGGCCTTCGGCCCCCTTCCCAAATATTGGCACTTCGCGTCTACAACAATGCCGACAGTGTCTACAATTAGCAGGCCGCGTCTACCTGTGGTGCACAGTGTCTACAGACCCCAGACCGCCCTCCCCCTGTGCAGAGTGTTGCTTAATAGAAGGGGGGGGGGCAGAGTGTTGCTTAAGAGAGGGGGGGGGGGGCAGAGTGTTTGTTGCTTAAGAGAGGGGGGGGGGGCAGAGTGTTGCTTAAGACACTGTACGACGCGTCGTACAGTGTCGTACAAGGCGTCGGGGCCCGACGCGTCGGGGATGTACGACGCGTCGTACAGTGTTGTACAAGGTGTCGGGGCCCGACGCGTCGGGGATGTACGACGCGTCGGGAGGTGTCGGGGCCCGACGCGTCGTAAAATCCCTATTTCGACAGTAGTGGGGGGTCCGGCCACACAGAGCCACACGCAGACACAGCACCGGAGGGACATACGGCTTGACACTGGCCACGTACTGCCACTTGGGGCGCTTCCCCGCGGCCGGGGACTGGGACCTTGGACCTGATGCGATGTGGGCCGTGAGGGGGCGGAGCGACGGGGGCCCATCGTTCAGGGCCCCGTCCTGCACCAGCCGGAGGACGGCACAAGGCACAAGGGGGTGAACCACCAAAAGGGTCTGCGGGGGGGGGGGGGGGACTGCCGGGTCAACGCACTTCGTTGGAGGCGTGCCACTGGGCCACGTGGGCAAAAGGGGGAGTGTATGTGTGTGTGTGTGTGAGGGGGGGGAGGGGGTGATTTCATTGGCAAGAGCCCCATCGGCCCCACTGCTCACCATCGCAGCCACGGCCCCCGTGGCGTCCACCCGGCCAGCGCTCACGGAGGCTTCACAAGCCGTCCCTCCGAGGCCAGGGCTGTCCTTCAGGCGGGGGGGGGGGGGGTTCGCAACGCCATCAGAAACGCACGTTCACGGGGACGCTCTCTGCTTCATGCCCGTGGGACCTTTTCTACTTCAAAGGTTGGCCGTTGGCCGTTGGCGGTTGACGGCAGGTGGCGGTTGGCGGCTGGTGGCGGTGGACGGCAGGTGGCGGTTGGCGGCTGGTGGCGGTTGACGGCAGGTGGCGGTTGACGGCTGGTGGCGGTTGACGGCTGGTGGCGGTTGACGGCAGGTGGCGGTTGACGGCAGGTGGCGGTTGACGGCTGGGGGCGGTTGACGGCAGGTGGCGGTTGACGGCTGGTGGCGGTTGACGGCTGGTGGCGGTTGACGGCAGGTGGCGGTTGACGGCTGGTGGCGGTTGACGGCTGGTGGCGGTTGACGGCTGGTGGCGGTTGGCGGCTGGTGGCGGTTGGCGGCAGGTGGCGGTTGGCGGCTGGTGGCGGTTGACGGCAGGTGGCGGTTGACGGCTGGTGGCGGTTGACGGCAGGGGGCGGTTGACGGCAGGTGGCGGTTGACGGCTGGTGGCGGTTGACGGCTGGTGGCGGTTGACGGCAGGTGGCGGTTGACGGCAGGTGGCGGTTGACGGCAGGTGGCGGTTGACGGCAGGTGGCGGTTGGCGGCTGGTGGCGGTTGGCGGCAGGTGGCGGTTGGCGGCTGGTGGCGGTTGACGGCAGGGGGCGGTTGACGGCAGGTGGCGGTTGACGGCAGGTGGCGGTTGACGGCAGGTGGCGGTTGGCAGTGGTTGGCGGCGGTTGGCGGCGGTTGGTGGTTGGTGGTCGGTGGTCCCTGGGGGCTGTCCGTAAGGACTGTCCTTAATAAAAAAAAAAACATGTCTGGGTTCTTAAGGACGGCCCTGTCCCAGACTGTGAAGTTTGGAGGGTGCCCTCCACCACAAATGATGTCCGGAATGCAACACGGGGCCCGGGGGGGCTCGAACCACCGAGCGTTACCAGTGATCAGTGGTGTGTGGCATATCCGGGCATCGCGCCTGAGCTGCTGCTTGGCCATGCTCGCCTTTGCATGGGCGGGGCTCTGCAGAGGGGGACCACAACACCCGGTCGTCGCACAACCGATGCCCTTGTCCGTTCGGTTGTATGACACCCTCGACGGCGAGATGGAGTGGGCGTGTGGGTGAGGGCACGGGGGGGCAGTGCATGGGTGGGGCGGCACGGACCTTGCTTTTTCGGTGTCCTTGCCGCCGATGCCGCAGGCTTTTCACACATGTCGCCGTTGGGTCTGCGGAGACGCGACGCGTGAAAGCAGCGTGACACGGCGGGGGCAAGGGCCACAGACCCGACAAACGAAAGGGGCCGGGAGGTGAGTCACGGCGGCTGCGGGTGCGGAACGGGCGGGGGTGCGCGGCAGCGGTGGGGGGGTGAGCGACGGCGGTTGGAGGCGACAGGGGGCCCCACAAGTCACCCATCAGGACGAGACCTGCAAGCGCAGCAAGTCCCGGTCCTCTAGCCCTAGTGCACCGCCTGATCACAGTGCCGGCTCATGCCCCAACCCCAGCCCCAGGCCCATCATCACGACACATGACACACTTTGTTGGCGGACGCTGGTACTGCTCCAGCACGATGCCGTTGACGGACAGTGCACCAGCAGACCATGTCTGGTCAGAGTCCCCAAGGGATGGGACTGGGCTGATGGAGTGCCCCTGTGAGAGAGAGAGAGGGGGGGGGGGGGGGGAGGGAGGGAGGGAGGGAGGGAGGGAGGGAGGGAGGGAGGGAGGGAGGGAGGGAGGGAGGGAGGGAGGGAGGAGGGAGGGAGGGAGGGAGGGAGGAGGGAGGGAGGGAGGGAGGGAGGGAGGGAGGGAGGAGGGAGGGAGGGAGGGAGGGAGGGAGGGAGGGAGGGAGGGAGGGAGGGAGGGAGGGAGGGAGGGAGGGAGGGAGGGAGGGAGGGAGGGAGGGAGGGAGGGAGGGAGGGAGGGAGGGAGGAAGGGAGGAAGACCTCTCTTTGTCAGCTGTACCTCCAAGGGCTGAGTGCCGCACATCCCGTGGGATCACAAAGTGTTCCACGTGCGCATGGTGCGCTAAATGGCCAGACATTGTGCCTTCCACGAGCAAGCGTGTGCTTGGTATGGGCGGTGTTTTGTGGTGTCGCACTGTCCCTCCCCCGTCCTCTTGTCCTGCTGCCCCCCTGTCCCTCTGTTGCCCCTGAGAAGGGGGAATTCGAAGTGCCAGTGCAGAACAATGTCCGCCCACTCGGGGTGCAGATGGGGGTAGAAACCCCCGGGAACTAGCGGGGGGGGGGGGGGGGGGTGGCAGTGCTGTGGTAGGAATGCAGTTGGGTGTGAGGTGCCGATGCGAGCGAAGTGTTGGAGGGGGGTAGGGCGTGTGGGGCTGATGCGGTGGGAGGTGTGGTGGGGATGTGGTGGCAGGTGTGATGGGGATGTGGTGGCAGGTGTGATGGGGATGTGGGAGGGCAAGTGTGATGGGGATGTGGTGGCAGGTGTGATGGGGATGTAGTGGCAGGTGTGATGGGGATGTAGTGGCAGGTGTGATGGGGATGTGGTGGCAGGTGTGATGGGGATGTGGTGGCAGGTGTGATGGGGATGTGGTGGCAGGTGTGATGGGGATGTGGTGGCAGGTGTGATGGGGATGTGGTGGCAGGTGTGTTGATGTTTGCTTTGTACCTGCACACTGGAATGGGCTAATGATAGGGGATTGACTGTGTCAACCCTAACTCTATACCCTTAAATAGTGTCAGCAGGGGATGCAATCACATTTTTGCGTCCCAGCCATGAACTGTTGATGTTTGCTTTGTACCTGCACACTGGAATGGGCTAATGATAGGGGATTGACTGTGTCAACCCTAACTCTATACCCTTAAATAGTGTCAGCAGGGGATGCAATCACATTTTTGCGTCCCAGCCATGTACTGTTGATGTTTGCTTTGTACCTGCACACTGGAATGGGCTAATGATAGGGGATTGACTGTGTCAACCCTAACTCTATACCCTTAAATAGTGTCAGCAGGGGATGCAATCACATTTTTGCGTCCCAGCCATGAACTGTTGATGTTTGCTTTGTACCTGCACACTGGAATGGGCTAATGATAGGGGATTGACTGTGTCAACCCTAACTCTATACCCTTAAATAGTGTCAGCAGGGGATGCAATCACATTTTTGCGTCCCAGCCATGTACTGTTGATGTTTGCTTTGTACCTGCACACTGGAATGGGCTAATGATAGGGGATTGACTGTGTCAACCCTAACTCTATACCCTTAAATAGTGTCAGCAGGGGATGCAATCACATTTTTGCGTCCCAGCCATGAACTGTTGATGTTTGCTTTGTACCTGCACACTGGAATGGGCTAATGATAGGGGATTGACTGTGTCAACCCTAACTCTATACCCTTAAATAGTGTCAGCAGGGGATGCAATCACATTTTTGCGTCCCAGCCATGAACTGTTGATGTTTGCTTTGTACCTGCACACTGGAATGGGCTAATGATAGGGGATTGACTGTGTCAACCCTAACTCTATACCCTTAAATAGTGTCAGCAGGGGATGCAATCACATTTTTGCGTTTTGTGCGGTGGTTCAATGCACCACTCTCTTTAGAGTCGTATAATGCATACCACCACCTGTTTCCTTTCTCCCACATAGATTATCGGCCCACACTGAGCTTTGGAGAATTCCTATTCCACATTGTATATACACATGTCCTGTTTCGTTGTCCTGGTCTGGGCTTGTTTTTCTGGACATCAGGATCATTAGACTGCACAGTTTGATTTCCACTGTACATTTCAAAGCAACACATTCCTGTTGCTATATACCATGGGGATCAAATCACCCTCGATCCATCAAGTTGGGATGGATCAAAGGAGAACTGATCCGATTTCTTAGAATATGTTCACATGTTGAATACTACCAGATTTGTGCGAATTACCTCACAGGTGCTCTTAAAAGATTGGGGTATCCGCATTCCGCTTTTACTCCACTTCCTGTGACATGGCATGACCGAGATCGATACATGAAACGTTGGATCAAACCACAAACACAGGACATTATACATATTGTACGTGCACCACACCATTCTGCCTTCCCAATTTCATTTTCTTCCATTGTACGCACTTTTCAATCTCAGATGCGATCTATTATACCTAAGTTACGCCTGTTTGTTACTCTTAAACCGGCTATGTCTCTGCGCCAGGTATTTCTGTCTTGGAAATCCAAAACACTGAGACAACCGGAACTTGAGGCACGGGAGAAAGCTGATTTTGAAGAAACTGTTAATTTACTGTGTCACCTTGCACAGAGTTGAGTGTAGACATACAGTGTGTTATTGTATGGGAAGCAGAGCAGGATATTGTCCATGCTCACGTGTACCCAGCCATGAACTGTTGATGTTTGCTTTGTACCTGCACACTGGAATGGGCTAATGATAGGGGATTGACTGTGTCAACCCTAACTCTATACCCTTAAATAGTGTCAGCAGGGGATGCAATCACATTTTTGCGTCCCAGCCATGAACTGTTGATGTTTGCTTTGTACCTGCACACTGGAATGGGCTAATGATAGGGGATTGACTGTGTCAACCCTAACTCTATACCCTTAAATAGTGTCAGCAGGGGATGCAATCACATTTTTGCGTCCCAGCCATGTACTGTTGATGTTTGCTTTGTACCTGCACACTGGAATGGGCTAATGATAGGGGATTGACTGTGTCAACCCTAACTCTATACCCTTAAATAGTGTCAGCAGGGGATGCAATCACATTTTTGCGTCCCAGCCATGAACTGTTGATGTTTGCTTTGTACCTGCACACTGGAATGGGCTAATGATAGGGGATTGACTGTGTCAACCCTAACTCTATACCCTTAAATAGTGTCAGCAGGGGATGCAATCACATTTTTGCGTCCCAGCCATGTACTGTTGATGTTTGCTTTGTACCTGCACACTGGAATGGGCTAATGATAGGGGATTGACTGTGTCAACCCTAACTCTATACCCTTAAATAGTGTCAGCAGGGGATGCAATCACATTTTTGCGTCCCAGCCATGAACTGTTGATGTTTGCTTTGTACCTGCACACTGGAATGGGCTAATGATAGGGGATTGACTGTGTCAACCCTAACTCTATACCCTTAAATAGTGTCAGCAGGGGATGCAATCACATTTTTGCGTCCCAGCCATGTACTGTTGATGTTTGCTTTGTACCTGCACACTGGAATGGGCTAATGATAGGGGATTGACTGTGTCAACCCTAACTCTATACCCTTAAATAGTGTCAGCAGGGGATGCAATCACATTTTTGCGTCCCAGCCATGAACTGTTGATGTTTGCTTTGTACCTGCACACTGGAATGGGCTAATGATAGGGGATTGACTGTGTCAACCCTAACTCTATACCCTTAAATAGTGTCAGCAGGGGATGCAATCACATTTTTGCGTCCCAGCCATGAACTGTTGATGTTTGCTTTGTACCTGCACACTGGAATGGGCTAATGATAGGGGATTGACTGTGTCAACCCTAACTCTATACCCTTAAATAGTGTCAGCAGGGGATGCAATCACATTTTTGCGTTTTGTGCGGTGGTTCAATGCACCACTCTCTTTAGAGTCGTATAATGCATACCACCACCTGTTTCCTTTCTCCCACATAGATTATCGGCCCACACTGAGCTTTGGAGAATTCCTATTCCACATTGTATATACACATGTCCTGTTTCGTTGTCCTGGTCTGGGCTTGTTTTTCTGGACATCAGGATCATTAGACTGCACAGTTTGATTTCCACTGTACATTTCAAAGCAACACATTCCTGTTGCTATATACCATGGGGATCAAATCACCCTCGATCCATCAAGTTGGG
>OZ038400.1:38154229-38211729 GCA_964036045.1 Eutreptiella sp. 'Long Island Sound 2002' | reverse complement strand
GTTGGTGTTGGTGTTGGTGTTGGTGTTGGTGTTGGTGTTGGTGTTGGTGTTGTTGGTGTTGTTGGTGTTGTTGTTGATGTTGGTGTTGGTGTTGGTGTTGGTGTTGGTGTTGGTGGTGGTGTTGGTGGTGGTGTTGGTGTTGGTGTTGGTGTTGGTGTTGGTGTTGGTGTTGGTGTTGGTGGTGGTGTTGGTGTTGGTGTTGGTGTATGTGTTGTTGGTGTTGATGTTGATGTTGGTGTTGTGTGTTGGTGTTGGTGCTTGTTGGTGTTGGTGTTAGTGTTGGTGCTGAAATTGGTGTTGATATTGGAGTTGTGTGTTGGTGTTGTGTGTTGGTGTTTGTTGGTAATGGTATTAGTGTTGATGTTGGTGTTGGTGTTTGTTGGTGTTGGTCTTGGTATTGGTGTTCATGTTGGTGTTGGTATCGGTGCTGTGTGTTGGTGTTGGTGGTGATATTCTGATATTGATGTTGATGTTGGTGTTGGTGTTGGTGTTTTTGGGGTGGAGGTTGCCGGGGGTTCTCGGGGTTGCCTGGGACCCGTCGACCTGCTCCGCCCTCAGGCACGGACACACCGCCTGCAGATCAGAGTAATAGTTCGCACCAGGACTACTGCTGGTGGCCATGCCGACCTCCCCCTCATCGTCCGCCTCTATCGTGTGCCGCGGGACTGAGGCAGGGGATTTATCGGAGCACAGCCACGAGGAGTCACCGTAGGCATCCACCTCGTCCACGCTGATGCTGCTATGCAGGTGCTGTGGAAGAGGAACGCAGGGCAGGAAAGCGGGTTGCCAGGCAGGCTGAGGAAGGGTGTGCCGTTGGGGACTTCCGGGTGTTCGCAGGGGTTTGGGTTTTCGGAAAAAACTGTCGACACTGTCCACGGATGGTGGGGGAACGTGTTTGTAGTCAATGAGTGGCCAGTTCTCGGGCTGTGAGGGGAGGGGGGGGGGCATGAAGCAACGGACACTCAGCTACTGAACGCCCCCGTGTCACAGGCGACCGGTCACAGCTCATCATTCTTCTGCTGCACCGCAGCACTTCCAAACGGGTACTGAATGTTGCCTGGAGTTGGCCCACAGGCTATCGAATATTTCTCAGGCTGGCATGGGTCAGCTCATCCCCCTCCCGCAGACCCCGGGTACACACACGCTCTGTGGGGAACGAAGGGCATACACGCTTTCTCGTGTAATAGCCACAGGGCGCTTGATCTGGTGGTGGAGCAACCGGCATCAACGCTGCAGATGCCAGTTCCAATCCCACCAGGGCCCTGTTGGGGGGGTGGCTGAGGGGGCATGCCGGTGGGTACTTCCGGGTGTACACACGTGTGCGTCTTTTGAGGGGGGAATCTTCCACGCGTGGACTGGGGGGTTGGGTGGCCACCCTGTGGGCTCTGGGGTGGGATACCTCACAGCCGGGGGACGTTCTCTGTACGTGTGAGAGGGGGACACTTTTGTCCTGCTACTCACAACGGGTGCTGCGGCCCCTCGGCGCCCCTCCCACTCCGGCGCCGGCGATGCGTCACACAAAATCGTCCCCAAAACTGGGGGCAGTCCACACACAGTACAGCACCACCGGCCGCCCCCCCCCCCCCAGCCCCCCAGCACAGGCCTATCAAAGCCCCACCGCAGCGCTTTGCAAGGACCAACACCCGTTGCACACCACTGCCTACGCCCCACCCACCACAGGGCGTTGGTAGGGCACGCGCGGTTGTTGATCCGAACCCCCCCCCCCTTGGCCCTCCATGACCATCCCCCATCAGATGTGGTGGTGGAGCCCCCTCCCAGGCCGTGTCCCGGAGGGCGCAACAAATGCTGCACGTCCAGTCCGCCGGGGGCATACCCCCCGTGGCAGCGGAGGAGAGGGGCAACACACGGAGGCAGAGGCACAGGGCCGCCACCCCGGGACCGCAGGGCACCGCGAAGCGACTGAACCGGGAGTGAGCCAGGGCCGGGTCAGGGGATCACGCGCCCAAAGGGGGTAGCCCACCGCCACACGAGGCAGCGCCGATCGCCGGAGGAGGACAGGCAGTACGGGGGTCGCCATGCACTGGGGTTCGTGTCCGTGTGGTTCCATGGCGGAGTTTCGGGGGGACGGGGGCGCTAAAGCAACGGATACAGAGCTCGCATATTCCCCCGTGTCACAGGCATATGCTCATCGCCATCAGGGACCGGGGGGGGGAGGGCTGATGTAGAGGAGTGATTGCAATGAGATGACAAACAGATCAGCAGAGCGCATTGGGGGGAGAGAGAGAGAGAGAGAGAGAGAGAGAGAGAAGAGAGAGAGAGAGAGAGAGAGAGAGAGAGAGAGAGAGAAAGAGAGAGAAAGAGAGAGAGAGAGAGAGAGAGAGAGAGAGAGAGAGAGAGAGAGAGAGAGAGAGAGAGAGAGAGAGAGAGGAGAGAGGGGGGGGGGGGGAAGAGAGAGAGAGAGCAATCGTGTTTCGCATCAACGGACTGCCCCCGCCATGGGCACTTCCGGTTGCTAGTCCAATGATTTGTGAATTCCATCCTCATTCAACTATGTACAGTTGACTGATTTGATATACACAGCGCATCGGCAAAGCAAAGGGCGACACGTGTCAAGTGCGGACAACACAGTGCAGACCCTGGCGTCTGAAACACCGTCCAACTATCTCGGCACTCGTTTGGCCTGTGAGACGCCTGGACAGGGGCTCAGAAAATCAAATTAGATACGAAAATGGGACACCTGAGCGCATTGCGGGGGGGGGGGGATGGTTGCCTTAAAGCCCGAAGGAGTGTGCCGGTGCGGGGAGGGGGGGGGGCGGTAGCCCAATGAAGGTGAGCTAAGCGAAGGTGAGCGTGGAGCCCCTGGCGGACTTGCCCTGTTTACTCGGCCCCCTCCCAAGAGCTACTGGACGGCAGCCGCTCCAAGGGACATCACTTCAACGAAAGAGGGACGATGCGAATTGTGTGAGACATGCCCTGCAACACCGGGTGGTCTGCGTGCAGACGGGGGGTGGGGGTGGGAGGCGGGGGCTGCCCTTCGGCCTAGCGCCCCCCCGCAGGGCCTGGCAGGGGGGCTGGAGGTGGTCGCGTGCACAGGGCCATGGGCCTCCGTCCTGCCGGCCATCAGACGTTGGGGATCGGCTGCGCGGCACATGTCCTGTGCCCTGCCGCCCGTGTTCACTTGGGGCATTGGGAGGGGGTGCGATGCCGCCTTCGTGGCCCTGCCAGCCCCGCGGGGCACTGCCCCATCGGCCTCCCCGCCAAACCCCAGCGAGACCCCCTTCTCCGTCTCCCACAGCCCCACACGCAGCGCGGGGGATGACGGGGGCGGTGCACACCTGAGACATGTACAGGGCCCTTTGCTCGAGCATCCCGGCGGCCAATTGCCTCAGGTGGGCACTGTCGGACGAGGGCCCGTGGCGGACGCTCTGCGGAAATGAGGCGAGGCAGTGCGGCATGCGTCGGGGGGTCCCTCCCCTTGATCCCGGGCAATGCGCTGTCGAGTGGAAGAACAGGCCATCGCGCACAATTGGGGGGCTCTCCGGGTCGGATCGCGGCGGCCGGGGCCCCCGGGTCCCGGCGCAACACAAGTTCCGACGGTTGTGTGCGGGGCATCAGAGGGCGCGGGGGTTGCGGGGGCGTCGGTCTTGGGGCTCGGGCTTTGACGGCCTGTGGCTGGGCTGCGTTACCGGTCGCACTAAGGGCCTCGTGGTTCTGCCGGGCCCGAGAACAAGGGACTGCCATGCGCGCAGGCCTCGAGCGCAGGCCATGAGCACACGCACGACACGTTCCCAGAAAAGGGCCGATCAGCCCCAACGAGCGCATTGCACACCAACACGGAGACGGTTTCTGTCCTGCATTAGCACATCCGCGGCCGTCAGGGGTAAGCGGTTCTGACACCCCACCACGTCAACGTGCCCCGCAGTGCCTCGTTTCAGCGTCCTATGTGCCTCGTTTCAGTACAACAGATCGAGGCCAAAATTTGCATCCGCCGGGAATCGAACCCGGAACGCAAGCTTGGAAGGCTTGCATGCTAACCATTACACCACGGATGCTGGATGCAATGTAATTCTGATGGCGGGCCCAGTGCCCCATGGCACACCATGGATGTCAACACACACTGCTACCAGCGCTACAGTGATGGCGAATTTGTGCACATTTGTCGTAACAAAGAGCTACGCGTCCCATATTGCCACACCCCTCTTCACGGTGCATCATCCCAGCAATGCACCCTGACATACTGATGCATATGGCACTGGAGGGCTGTGTGGTGCTGTCATGCCGTTCTGCAGCTTTCGGAAGGATGGTGGCGTGCGCAACTGGCGGTGTACATCTCCCACAGCTTTGGATGGCGATGCTGAAAATATGACACTGGCGTCACTGAACGGCACGGTGCTGCCTGCATTGGTTGGCGATTGAAATCAGGATTGCAATCGTTGTTGTGCAAGCAGCAGGAGGAACAACAACAGCAACCGCAGTCGTAAGAAGCAACATAACAGTAGCAGTGAGCAGCAACAGCAGGCAGCAGGAGCAGAAGCAGCGAGAGAGGTCCACGAATGCAAAATGGCAGCTTCCCGTTACATCACACGAAACGAAGCAGGTGTGCACCTCCGCTGCTGCTTGTGGGAGGGCACTGTGAGTCCAGGAATGTGCCCTTGCTGGGGCTTTCAAGGGCAGTGTGGAGCGTTGACAATAACGCTTGCATCTGTGAAGAGCAAAGCGCATATGCCCTGTGCCAAATGCACTGTACCAACCCATCCCTGCACAATCTTCTTAACGTGGGACTCGCGTGTGCTGCACAAATCCTCGTGATACCACAATCAAGACCTATTGAACCCCCTCCCCCGCTATCTCAACTGTTGCAACTGTTTCACACTGCAACTGTATTCCTTCCACTGCTGACCAGTTGCCCCTCAGTGCCCCAAAAGTTGGGCTGTGCATGCACCATATTATGTCAAAGAAAAAAAGGACTATTCAGGGGCTATAGCCGCTTACCCTTGCGGTTGTCTCCCCCACCGCCGTCATGCAAACCACAACAAACGACCCCATTTCTGCTCCATCCACAACTTGGGACCGCAAGATTCACGGTTCACGGTTCAATGTGTGGAAACACAATGGCGATTGCGCACCTGGGGATGTTCCCTCAAAGCTTTTCTGGAACAACCACCCTCCGGACATGGTGGTGGTTGGTACTGATCAATGGAGCGTCCAAGCCATAGAGACTTTCGGCCCTATTTCTTGAATCCACTTGAGTCTGCCTTGGGTGGTCACACAAAAGACATGGCCCTAGACACCAGCTGTACCACGTGATACCCCAGCCTGCCATTGTCCAGTGCAATGTCTTGGGTGTGCCCTTCTTTTATTCTCTACTTTGGGTGGGGGGGTAACTTTGCGGCTTGAGGTCAGAGTGGCAATCCCATTACCACTGTGGCATCCTCCTCTGTGCACCGGCAGAGGCTTGGCAGAAGAAGGACTGACCCTCCCAATTGCACATGAGTCACCTGATATGAACTACACAGGGCATCATGGCAGTGCCCATCTTCCCTCTCCGCATTGTTGAAGTGGTGTGTGTGTCCAAAGTGCAGGTGTCCGCAGGGCCTTCTTTTAATTCAATACTACATGCAGTGAAGCAGTCTCCCTTCCCCAGTGTGTGCTGTAGGTCACTGGGTTAGCCCATTCAGCCCCTAGGAAGCCTCTTTTCTGAGTGTGTGTGCCCAGGTTCGTTTGGTTTTCCTGTATCCAATGCTGGTCTTTAGTACTTGTTCCCATGCATGCCTTCGTCAAAGGTACAGGAGACTGGACCACCTTGATTTCAGAGCTATGGGCCTTTTTCAGAGGGCGCCCGGCCCCATGGAACCAACGTTTCAGGCTAGCGTTCATGGGTCCAAGTAGTGCCCCTCACAACGGAGAAATTCATGGATGCATCCACTACTGGCAGTCTGTTCTTGTCATGTGCTGTGCATGACTTCGCTACAGTTCCTGCTGAGTGATGGTGTTCGCTGATTGCACATGACGGACAACCAATGTGGTCTGATGGTCATCATCATGTCAGTTGTGCGTGTGGGGTGGGAGGGGGCGAACCATCAAAGGTGGGTGTTGGTACTTCCGGTTTGGCACACCTGATTGTGTTTTGTGGGGGGGTGTCACGGCTGTATGCGTTTCTGGGGGAGTGTGTACGCAGGGGGCGGGGAAGGTGCGGAAGGAGGGTGGGGTGCAGCTTCGTGGGTGAGAGAGGGATATCTGCTTGCCATTGCAGCCTTCTGCTCTTGTGGTGTCCACTCCCCAGCCAGCCCTGACAGGCTTCACATTCCACAGCCATTCCCAGACAGTGAAGTTTGGAGGTGCATGCGGGAGACTGTGTGTCACAGGACCAAAGTGTTCTTGGATCACTGAGTGTTGCACATCAGCGCTGAGCTGCATGTCCAGGCATTATGCCTGTGGGGTCATCAGCTTGCAGAGGCCAGCGTGGGGTCTGGTGGTGTCTGTGCTGTCCCTCCCCCTTCCTCCTACTGACGATGTTCTTTTGGTACCCCCAAAAAGGCAGTCCCTGGAGAGGGGGGTGAGACGTAATTGAGGTGAGCTACGGTAGACTTAACCCCCCCCCCCCCCCCGGTGCCCAGGGACAAGGAACGTTTTGCCGCAGAACCGGCGGGTGTTTCTTGGACAGTGTTTAATGCCAAAAAGTGCCGTCAGACCAGGGGTTGGTTCTGGCGCAGCCCCGTACCGCATAAAAAAAATTTTGCGGCGTGTTGCATTCGGGGATGTATGCCCTTTCCTTTCTCACAGCGAGACACATCGACAAATGAACACCAAAGGACAGGCATGCATGTAGTGTCATGTAGCACACATCAAAGGTGGTCCTGCATGCCTGGATTGTTGCCCTGCATCCACCACAGCCATGAACCCCAATTTTGCGCCAAAAAAAAATAGGGTCAGGAAAAGTGCCGTGGGGGTGCACACAGCAGTTCTTGGGCACGGGGCCTCGAAAGGTCAGGTGTGGACCCGCTGCTTAGCTGCAGCCGCGCCTACCTTCACACGGCCTTCATTGCCTTCTCAGTTCACTGCGTGTTCGACTGGCCATTTGATTGTCCACTGGCGCATTGTGCTTCTCCTCCCTCACCCTCCCTGACTTGGGTAAGAGACAAGGCCTGTTGGTTCTGGGCATGATCGCCTGGTCACACCTAGATATGTTCCGAGCTGGGTTGTGGCCTGAGATTGTGTTCCATATTGGCTTGCTCCGTCTGGGGTGTGTTTGCTATTGCGAGCCTTGTTCGGCCCTAAACCTTTCAATTTGGCTCACCGGGGCATGGGGTGTGGGGGAAGGTGGGGTCAGTGGTCACTCGTTCTGGCCACTGCCACCGGCTGTGGTGTGTTGTGTTGGTCGTTAGGCTTTGTCGGAGGCGGGCATGAGAGGGGGGACAGCCACCTATCAAGAGCTACTGGATTGCACCCACTCCAAAGCACATAAAGTGGGGATAACGGACAATGCAAATTGGTGTGAGAAACGAAAGACATTGTCAGCGCGAGAATCTACTGCATTTCTGCTTTTTGAAGCATTGTCTGCATACAGCAAGGCATCAAGAAAGTGTTGTGGAGAGGGGGGGGGTGCCATAAAGGCTGAACGGTTGGTACTTGCAGGTGTACATACGCGTGAACTTTTTCAAGAGGGAATCCTCCACTTGTGGGTTGGTTGCCCACCCGGGGGTGAGGGGAAGGGGGGGGGGGGCTATCACCACAAGTGCAATATTCCACACCATGGTTTGACACTGCCCCACACACAGTAATGGGACATACATGCGAGTCCCCACTTTTGTTTACGGAACCCCCACACCCACCCCATGCCACGCTACGGAGCCCCAATGATACTCCTTCCCCCATATCCCTTGAATCAAGCAACCAGATGACTATATGCGAGCCCTCGGCCATGCTATGGTTGTGTGTAAGTGTGTAAGTGTGTATGGGTGTCTCACGGCACCACGTGGTTGTGTTCTGTGCACATTGAAAATAACCAATAGTATCTATTTTTGCAATGTTCGGATTCATTGAGAGGTTCACGAAGTACCACAACAAACCTTGTTGCACAAATCTTTCCCGGAAAATCAATGCGTGCACTACGGGATGTGCAATGTGCCGCACAACGGATGTCCAATCCCCCCACCATATCACAACATCATTCCCACCATCACACTTTGTTGCCTGATCCCCATACGGTGCCCACTCCTATGATGTAGGCGTACTGAGTTGTTTCGCATTTCGAAGATTGGTCAAAGGGTGCCCACCCCAATGACATTCATTGCGATTCATTTCGCATCTCACTTGTGTGTAAGACTACTCGTCATTGGGTGAGTAGTCGGGTTCGGACGACCAAAGGTCCATAGAATCAGAAGTGGCTACATAACCCCTACCTTCTCAGGGCCCCCCAACAAGGGGACAAAATCAGAAGTGGCTACATAACCCTCCTTCTTGGGGGTCCCCAAGCAACAAGTGCACCATTAGTGGGGGGAAGAGGCCCAAAAGGGGAAATGCGGTAAAAAAAGGGGGGGGGGATGGTACATGGGGGTATACGTGACGTAAAAACCGCTTGTGTGTATGTGCCACGATATTGCATCTGTTCCAAGATAAATACCCATATTGCGCGCCACAAGCAATGCAAGTTAAGCACCCCGAATGGCTCGGGGTGTCCTTGTAGAGGATGTGGCACAGCCCCCAACAATGACGCCGGTTCACCAATGACGTTAAGGCAATCGTGTGACGTGACGCCCCCGGAGAGCCCGCTTTGTGGGGCACAAACCACATCCGCAACGCCGTTGCCCGCCTGCAGGGCATGGGGTCGGGTGTCGCTACAGTCCCCTTCCCGCCCTCCCACCGGCATCATCACAGCACATGATATGCATTGGCATGAATGGCGGCGGAGGAGCAGAGTCATAGCATCCACATTGATACTCGGGCGCGTGGCCGCATCTGCAAATACTCCGGCGTGAAAACCGCCATGACCGCCTGGTGATCCGATACCCCCAACTGCACCACTTGCACCTGCGCCATAGCCGCTACCCATGGGAGTGATACATAAATGCTGCGGCCAATCCGTCGGATGACTACCTTGCCCCTTGGCTGCACATGGGAGCGTGTATACCCTTCCTGTAATTCATCACTAGATCTCGTGAGATCACACATCCTGCAATTCCCAATCGTCCACCATATTGTGCTGCCCCTATCTCCACATCCTATACGTGCCACTCTACTAGGCCATTAACATGTGTCTCTTGCATGTGCACATCCAGCCGCTGCTTACTTGCTGCCTTCAAAAATTTGCAATACTTGTACACTGGTCTTAGAGTCACTGTGAACAAACCATTCGCAGTCAATGTCATCACCCGTGACTGGTCTAGGCATGGGCCTCCTCTTGGGTGTGACGGCGCGCCTGTTACCGTTGCGATTTGGCACCCTGCCTGCCACTGTCTCATCACCTCCGAAACGGACAAGACTGCACCTCCCTTTCCTTTACCACTGCTATCCGCTCCTTTGCTGAGCACCATTGTCCATGCTCCCAGCGCTAGATTACCGTGCGAGGTGGCTGTTGCTGTCACCCCCGACGACGAGGCCGTGTTTGTAGTGTCCTTGAGCAGCAGCGACCGCTGCGCATGCACTCCTAACCTCTTGGGTGTCACATAAATGGATTTCGGCTGAGGGTGGGTTTCTAGCAGTTGCGTCGCCTTCCCTAGAGGGCATTCCCGTGCAAAATGTCCTTCTTTGTCAGGGACGCCATTGTGGTGCCCCTCAGTCGCCTGTGCGCCTTCATATCTGCCACCCGATCGCCAAATCCACTACCAAATCCAAACCCCTCCACAGCCCCCCCCCCCCCCCCCCCGCCTCCCACTCCTCTCATTGCCTCATCCCTCTCTGCCTGCTCCCTCCCGTCACTGCCGCCCGACCCTGACCGTGCCACTCACCTCCTTAATCCCACAGAACTGCCCAGAACAACGACACATGAAAGAGCCACCGAAATTGACGTTCCGTGAGTACTGTTCGTGGCGTCATGGAGTCCAACGCGGCACTAGACTACGGACTGCCGCTGGCTGCACTGCAGCGGCAGGCCCAGTGGCTGTCCAGCTGGGTGCATAGTTGACAGCTGCGTGGATCGTGCACACCCCATGCAACAGCCCCCTCCCTGCCACCAACACCCCCCATGCCGTCTGCTGCTGATATGCCCCCGGCATTATATAATAATAATAATAACTCCTCCAGCGGTTTGAATACGGTTGAGGACCACCCGATATCAAACGCAGGTAAATGCATCTCAGTGGAACACATGTACAGAAGGGAATCCAGAACCAATGATGAAAGCGGCCCCCAGCGTTGGGAACTGCACTACACCGCTCCGCACACCACCAACCCATGCCGCGCGTCGCACCCCACAACCTGTTTATGGACCCGCATATGGCCTCCTTTGACTGCCAAAGAAGCAGTGCCATGACACAGCCTTCTCCCCCTTCCGCGAGGACATGGGCAAAAAGACTGCAAATGATGGAAACAACGCCTGTTGTTGGTCTGACAAGGGCCTGCCCTGAGAAGACACAGGCAGGGGCACTACCTCCGTGCTGGATGATGATCAGCACGCCTGGACAACCAGACATGTGGCAACACGTGGGAGGACAGTAAGCAGCATCCCCAGAATATCAGCCCCAGCCCCAAATCACAGAAAAAACTTGATGTTCGTGGTCAGCCAGAAAACGGAATCGCCAAATTCCATGTATCCAAAAGTTGCGGAAGCAGTACCTCGTGTCGGTCTGACAAGGGCTGGTTCTCGCAAAGGGTGCGAAGCAACGGATACTTAGCAGCTGATATAGCCCCCGTGACACAGCCCACATGGTCATTGCTCCTGCAAGTTCATTGTTGGTGGTTCTCGCAAAGGGGGTGGGGGGGGGGGTCAGCATATACTTTGGTGCATCACGTCTCCGCTACCTACGCCGAAAAAGGTAGCCCTGCTGAAGCTACGGCGTCGCAGCGCGCTGTTGCTGCATTGCTGCTAATGCTGCTGCTGCTGCTGACGATGGCAATGATGACCACGACGACGACAATGATGCAAATGATGATGTCCAATCAAAGCTCTGCGCACTCCCTCATGAGGCTATACTTCGGCCGGTGCAGAAGCAGCGCGCTGACGGACAACTCCTGCGCGGGTGTTACTGCCCATACAGACCCATGTCTTGAAACTTACTGGAGTCAACGCTCCACTCTGGGCAAAGATTCTGAAGAGACTGGGGGCCTAGCCAAAAGCCCCATCAGCGCGGTGTGCAATTGCCTTTGAACGCAATCAGCGTCAACTTTGCGTGCCCACGCGCACACGCATTGGGAACGGCAAAACCAAGAACAAACGCGCTGTTTGTGCACCGCGTGCATGTGCGATAAATCCCACCAGAACAGAAACCCACCCCAAACCACGAACCACCTCTCGTCAAAAGGGCAAGCAGCAAGAGGAACAGGTGAAGTATTCTGTGATATGATACCCATGGCCATGCATTGTATTCTTGTTGGGCTTTGCCGGTGTATTTGGGATGATAGGGTACATTGCAGAAAGATCCACCGACCGGGCAGATGGGTATGCTGTTGGTGTGGTGTGTCACAAGATATGGGAAGTGGGGATTAGGATTGTAAGGCGACGACCTTTGGGACCACCAACTCCAGGGGGGGAGAAATGAATGTACTCACTGTCGGGTGGCAAGACGAGCGTCCAGTGGTTGCCGACATACAAACCTTTGCACTGCGTGAACAGCGTCCCCAAAGGCACAAGAAAAGCGGTTCAACAAACTCAGGAGCTGCAGAGCAGCCCTGGTCTTTCGTTACGGCCAAGAGTGCACAGGGTCTGCAGTGCTGACTCAGGTGCAACTGTTTGCGGTGCTCAGATTAGCAACCCCAACCATCCCCAGCAGAACCAATTCATTCACAACGGAGCCTCCCCCCAGCCCCCCAGCTGGTGATGTAAATGCAGGTGCATGCACAGGTTCCAGACAGGGCACACATACACACACACACACACACACACACACACACACACGTAGATGACGCAAAGCGACCAAATCCCAGCACAGGCGAAAGCAGGGCAGGCACTGGTCGCCTCTCGTCAGGCCGCTGACAGTCAAACAAAAGGCATGACCATTGGCGACGAGGCGCCTTTCTGCAGTAGATGGTCGAAGGCGCTCGAGGGCTTGCCGCCGACCCCCCCCCCTCCCCCCAACCAACACACAGTCAGAAACAAGAACTAACAACCGTGCGTACACCTTTGGTGGACACTGTGAAAACCTTTGCCGGGATCTGTCAGCAGAGCAGAACCCCGATACATCATCCACGGCACACAGAAGCAAACGGTGACTGGTGCTCAGAGCTGGCTGCAGCCCGGGTTCACCGCTACCAATGCCGTGGTAGGGCCGTCCCTGCGACTCAGCTGTTGCTGCCCGGGACCGCCCTGCGCTTGAGGAGTACCCCACCCCCAACTGCCGTGGGCTGCGGCACGCACCAACCGGCGGCAGGGACGGGCCGACCGCCATCGGTCTGATCGTCTCCCGCCGCCGGCGACCCGGTCCGCCGCCCGCAGACGTCCTCGGGTGTTCCGGAGGCGGGCCTTGGGCTACGGGAGGGGGGCGGTGGCTCAGATGCGGGTCCAGACGAAGGTCTGGCCCTGGTCGTTCTTGCTGATGCGGATCAGCTCATCGATGTACAGCGTCGTCATGACCACTTCAGAGGCCCCCTGGCGGGCCAACTCCAGGGCCACGCCCGACGGGAAGGGCAGCGTCTTGTCCCACAGGGGTAGGGTGGTCTCGCGCACTTTGGTCTCGTCTACCTTCAGCGTCACCTGCGGAATGCGATGCCCTGCGGTCCTGGTCCTTTGGACCCCCCTTCCCCTTGAGCCGTGGGCACGGGGGGGGGGGGCATTGGGGGCAACGGAGGGGGGCTGTGCTGGGGCAGTGCCGCGTGGGTGTGTGTGGGCCGTGCTGTTGCTGGATGAGAGAGAGGCGATCAGAGATGGGGGGGGGGGGCGATGTGGAGGGGGGGAGGCGATGGGGAAGGGGGGGGATAAGAGATGGGGGGGAGGTGATGTGGAGGGAGGGAGGGGATGGGTGAAGGGGGGGATAAGAGAGGGAGGGAGGCGATGGGGGAGGGGGGGAGGGGACGAGAGATGGGCAGGAGGCGATTTGGAGGGAGGCGATGTCCGCGTCTCATCGCCTCTCTCGCCCCTTGGGCTGTCCTTGCAGGACCTGATTGCGGCATCACAACGCGGCGCAAAAACGCGCAAAAATGTTTCACTTTCGATCGGGAACCGATTTGGATGGCCCCGCGGTGAAGAACTTACGACAAAATGGCCTTTGAAATCATCCCCCCCCCCTCCCCGCACACTCCACACAACTGCAGCGCAAAGGGGACGGAGGGGGCCGCCTTCACGACGGCCCAAGCCCTTGAGGAGGGGGATGAGGACCTGCGAGCGGTTGCGGTCCACGATGGCGCTGGTGGTGATCATGACACTCTCCAGAGGCAGGGGCGTGCCCGGCAGCGCCCGGATCACCACTCGGCTTTCCAGGGAGCCCTCCCCGGGCCCCTCCGCCCCGGAGATGTTCTGCACCGCCCGGCCAATCTCCTTCAGCTGCCCGGGAATGCTGTCCGTGATGGCGTAGACCTGGGGACGAGGCGGGGCTGGAGGGGGCAGGCGGATGCGGGGGGGGGGGGGGGAGGGGCATCGCTGCTGGCAAAGTGCTGGCGGGGGTTGGAACAGCGGGTTGGCAGGGGGGGGGGGGGGCAAGGCCCGGCGGTTTGTGGGCCTTGAGCATGGCTCCCTTTAGGGAGGAGAGGGGGTGGGTGAGCCTAGGGGGGTCCGCCCCCCCCCCCCCCTCAGTGTTGAGTTCTTAGAGGCCGCCGAATAAGCCGAAGAAAAGTTTTGGTCTGAACCAATTGGCACCGAAAGCGCCAGAGAAATTCTATTGCCTGTCGGCAAGGCAACTCGAAGAGGGAGGGAGCACAGTCAGTCAATCAGTCAGTTAGTCATGATGTCATTCAGAAGCCGCCCACCCTGCCCTCCAAACACCCAAATAGGGTCTAAAACATGCTTTACATAAAATATTTGATCATTGTGAATGGTCAGAATATCAAAAAAATCAGTTCCGGAAATTTCCATTTTTGAGCTGCTGGGGCGGGAAAACTGCACAAGCAGGTTGTGCCCCAGCCCCCTTGGGAGCCCCCCCCCCCCCCCCACACCCAAATAGGGTGAAAACCACATAAAAAGGGTCTAAAACATGCTTTACATAAGATGTTTGATCACTGTGAATGGTCAGAGTATCAAACAGAAAAAGTCTCGAAACATTTCCTTGATCCAACAACACTTGATCCAACAAACCCCATGAGTTGCATCCTGAAATGATGGGAGGCAAACGCGCCAAGTGATCGTGACTGTGACCTGCGGGAGCCGGTCGATGGACGAAAGGGAGGAGGGGGGGCTACAGGGGTTGAGGCGAAGAGGGAGGGAAGGGGGCAGGGCCCACCGGAGGACAGTGGGTCGATGGGATGGTTTGTTGGGCACGACCACAAGACACTCTTTCACTTCATTGCCCCCCGCCCCCCTTGCCCCAGTGCCCCCCCCCCCCACAGCCCACCACACCAGGACCCTCCCTTTGCCAGGCCAATCCCCCCCCCCCCCCCCCACCACACGAGCCCTCTTTCAAGCGCATGCCTCTGCCGGGAGGCACGGCCCCTGCATTCCCCACGCCCCCAGCCCCGCCACAGACCAGCCCCAGGGCCCAGCCGCCCCAACAGCCCCCCAAACCCCCGTTGCCCCTTCCACGGAACGCTGACCTTCCCTCGCAGGCCCCACTTCTCCACAGCCCCTGAGCACAGCCTCTGCCCTCCGCACAGCTCAGCGGTCACGCAGGCGGCCAGTGCTCCATAGGCCCCGGGAGTGCAGACCCCCCGCCCTCTGCCCAGCACTGCGACAGGCGTGAGCCACCGGGACGTCTGACCCCCTCCCCACGGCCCTCCACACCCCAACCTCCTCTGAAGACCTCCCCACAGCCCTACAGCCCTCAATCCCCCCCCCCCCGCCCGCACCAGGCCATTGCTTAAGGACCCCCCGGGGGGGGGGGGTCGTTTGAGGCCCTGACCAGCCCCGACCCCCCCCCCCCCCACATCAGAAATATTGTCCTTCGGCAAAAAATGAAATTTGTTCAAGGGGCCGGAAATTTGAGGCCGATTTTAGGTACACAAACTGTTTTTTGGCCCCTGACCCCCCCCCCCCCCCCCTCTGCCGATTCTCCTGAGGCAATAGTCTGGACCGCAGCTGCAGCCTCTGCCCCGGCCCAACGGTGACCTGGTCCGCGTTGTCGGGGTAGGCCTGGCGGAAGGCCCAGAAGAAGGGGCTGCTGCGGGTGACGTCCTCGCTGGCCCACACCAACTCCCACTTGCCGTCCAGGCGCGCGGTGGTCCCCTGCCCGATCATGGCCAACTCGAGTTTGTCGATGATCTCTTTGATTTGGGTGTTGTCCTGAGGGTTCTCGGTCTGCCCCCGGTCCGCCCGCGCGGCCATCTCCAGCAGCCGCCCCCGCAGAGACTGCGTGGTCACCTCTGAGGCCAAGCACAGGGGCCCATGGCACTGGGACGGCGGGCACACGTGCTGCACGAAGTTACCTGCTACCCCCCCAGAAACCTTTTAAGGGGGATTGGGGGGGGTCGAGTCTGCCCCCCCCCCCCCCCCAGAGTCCTTAGAGTTGCTGGGTTCTTACAGGTGCCCAGACGAATTTTTGGTGCAATCGTGAGAGCCAGGGTGTCCAAACTGCCCAGCGTACACCCCAGAACACAAGAGCACATGGAATGACGGCCACACCAACACTTTGCCACCCATATTGACCTGTCCTGCAGCCTGTGCAAACCTACAGCCCACGTTCTCTATTGGATTGCAACCCAAAAAACGACGGTGCCAAAAGGCCCAAAAGTGCAGCAACATGGGGTCACTGTGTTTCGACAAGCAAGCCCCTGTTAGGACAGAGGGGGGGGGGAAGTCGGATTGTGTTTGGTGGACATGAAGCAGGTTCCTGCCGGTCACTCTCTGGCCCTACCACACCCTCCAACACACAGCCCTTAGGACTCCTGGCACCGTACTAAGGGGCGTACGGTGGTGAAATGCCAATGGATTTCATCGGCGCACACCCCCTACTCACAGGGAGGCTCTGCCTGTGCCACAGTCACTTCCACACCCTCCCCCACAGAAGCCTCACCCGATATAACAAGCCCCATGCACTCAAAAGCAACACACACACAATGCAAAGGCCCCCCTCCCGAAGGGACTCTGGGCTATTGCACGTGGGCACAAGAGGCAATCAACACAAAAGCGCAGAAAGAAAATGGGCTCGGCAGTGGCCTACAAGACCAGAGGTCCTTTTCTGACACAAGAGTGAGACATGAAGATGCCGGTGGGCAGGCCACCGACACACACAGGAACGTCATGGGCCACTGCCGAACCGTGACCACTGGACCTGTGTGTCAGCTACGGACCCAGCTCACATCCGTTAGGGAACACCGACCCCCTTCCCCCCCCCCCCCCCCCCCACAATGTACGTAACAAAACAGGCAACAGTCAAGACGTGGGCAGCAGTCAAGAAGGCCTGTTTGCACTGATTCTCGTCAGGCACAGTCAGAACCAAAGCAATGGCATTGTCTGGCTGCGCTAGGCCCCTTTCTGCAGAACACGATACATGAGAGTGAAAGTGACAACCTGGCCCGGCCCTCTCCATCAGGTCGGACTTGCCTCTGGCAGCGCTCTGAGCCAGAGGCCTGCAGCAGAGACAAGAATGTGTCAGGCAGGATTAAGTTTCTCCAGGAGTTGGCAAGATGGTCTGACCCTCACCTCAGAGCCCTGCCCTGTGTTGGAGGACTGCAGGATTTGCTAAGGGCGCCTATCAACGCAAAATGAAGTGCTAGAAGGAATGATATGTAAAGTGTTGTTTGCTTGTCGTTAGCTAGATTTAAGGGGAGATAGTAGTAATATCGCAACATACATCGCAGTACTACACCCCCACCCCCCCCACCACCAACTATCCACCAAACTGGCTTTTTTGGGAGGGCGGTAACAAGCCGAGCGCGAGCAAATGGTCCGGCTCAAGACATTTTTATGCACCGCTGGACCGGGGTGGGCCCTTCTCGATTCCTTATCCGCCGCAGACCCCAGGACAGGATGACGACAGTAAACATTCAGGTCATGAGCATGATTACACTGGCAAAACACACACACCTTCACCAGCGCCGCTCACCGTGGCCATTGCCAGGCGAGTGCTTGCACCACCGGTGCACAGGTCCAGGGGGTCCAAAGGCGTGTAGGCGCGCCGCTGCCGATGAGTGCGCAGGGCCTTCACTGCAAGGCCCATGACCATTCCCAAGAGCGCAGCGCCGCCCACGATGGACCCGTGGGGCAGTGCATCGGCGAAGGAGTAGGCAGCAGCGCTTGGGCCAGTCCCCACAGGGGTCTGAGGGAATGACAAGACGAATGGCGTGGTCAAGTGGTTGTGTGGGGCATGGGGCCTTTGAGAAAGGACGAGGCACGGGGGGGGCGACCCCTCGGTCCTGGACGCCAGCTACCGCCCCAACTAACTGTCGGCCGGAGGCCCCTAGGGGGGGGGGGGGGGGGGCTTGGAGGGGGGGGTTCTGGGAGGGGCGCCTTCGGCGCCCATTGGCTCCTTGGGCTCATACCTTTGACAACTAACTGTCGGCCGGAGGCCCCTTGGGGGGGGGGGGGGTAGTTGGCGTCCTAGGACCCGCGGAGTCGCCCCCCCCCCCCGTGGGACGAGGGAATGGCTGCGCCACCAGCGCTGAATTCAGGTGTTGTTGGGGTGGAGGTGGTGGTGTGGGGGGGGGGGGGGGGGGCAAGCAGCCCCTTTTCCAAACCGTCGCCGGGGGATGCAGATGCTGAATGCCGACCCTTACCACAGAGGCACAAGGCTGCAGAGCAACAAAATCAGAACAAAAAAGCTCTTCATAAGCGCCTTCCGCCGTGAAAGAGGAGGTGCCCTGAAATACACAGATCTGAGGGCCCGTTCAACGCCCATGCGGGAGCTCCCCCACACAATGCCAGACACATCACGTGAGTTCCTCTTTCTTCAATCTGTGCCCCCCCCCCCCCCCCCCCACCGTTCGGGCTCTTTGGGGCGGCTGCCGAAAGGGTCCCTTTGCTCGGCTCTTGGGAACTCACCAACCCAATGCCCACCCTGACCCACAGGCAAAACCTGGAAAATGATTCCTCCGGCGCTGGACCAACCACTTCTGAATGACCCGGCCCCACGGGGGGAGGGGGGGGTCTTCCAATACCCGCCCCGCCCCCGAATTCCTTAAACAACCCCCCCCCCCTCCCGTGGGGTAACCCCCCCTCACAACCCCCCCCCCCCCCTGCTCCAGGGCCCCAGAAACTCCAGATCATCAAACCATCCCCCCTTTTTGCCTCAGAACTAAACACGCAGAACAACAAGTGCGCGGGGGTTGAGGTCTCAACAAACTCACACGCAGTCATTTGAAAGTCCGCTCCCCTCGGAAGAGGAGGAGCTACGCCCCACAACCCCCGCACTCACTCGCCCGTGCCACGCCCCCTGTCCACGCCCCTCGCCCTCAGCGGCACACCGGCGTCGCCTCTGCGGCCTCGGGCAGCACTGTGCCCTGAGGAATCGCTTGGACGGCGGGTGTGGCCGGGGGCCTGTGAGCGCTGCGCCCCAGCGCAGGGGCCGCTACGCTGCGGCCGGCGCTGACGGTCACCGGGCTGGCGTAGGCCCCAAGGGGTTCTTGGGGTGACGTCCCTGGCCAAAGCAGCAGGGCAGCGCTGACCAAAGCCGCGGTGCCCACAGCCCTCCAAGTGCCATCCTGCCAAGCGTTGTGGATGTGGGACGCCATGGGAGAGAGGTGGCTGTAGAACAGAGCGCCGGAATGGACCCTTCCACAAACACAGGGCAGGACGACGTTGTGTTGCAGCAGGGGGATGGGAGGGGTCTCCTGGGCCCCTGAGAATACGAGCAGAGGGGAGATCAGGAAAGAGGACAGAATCGTTTTGCCACAATGTTATTCCATAGTGTCACTCTACATCATCACTCTGTACTGTCACACTATATTATCACTCTATACTGACCCTTTATACCACCTCTTCATACCATCACTCCATACCACCACTCTGTACCATTACTCCATACCATCACTCTATGCTGTCATCCCATACCAACACTCCATACCGTCACCCTTAATGCCAATTCCATGCCATTTCAGACCCAGTTAGGCTGTTCCAATCCGCGAATGGCCAGATAATCAAAAAATGATTGTCTTCCTCAACACAGACACGCCTAGGGTACACCCAGCAATTGGGCAGTGGCTACCGAGACGCAGTGCACTCCAAAAACGGCCTCCGGGACCATGTCGCCCACTTTTGCACTCATTCACCCAGCTGTTTGCAACCACCAGCCATGAGCCCAACAAAAACAGGGTCCCGAGCAACTCACGGGGGGAGTTCATGCACCGCATCAGGTATCTGAACAACTTCCCTAGGAAATACCTACCTTTGAAGCTCTTGTAAATACTGTCCCTTGGTGGGGGTTGCTGGGGGAAGAGTTATGGCAGGGTGTGAGGGCCCCCTTGGGCGAGCTCCCATGCAAACAGTTCAGCAACAGGCCAAAAGATGACAAACTACAGCCCTGCCAACAAGGGAACGTCACAAAGGATATGGCACAAACAAAGGAACATTACAGAGGACGGGGCACAAGCAAAAAGGGTGCACACGCATATTGTGAATGTTTTTGGGCTCCCAACTGGACGCAGTAGCCTCTGAATTGGCTGAAACAGTTTACGGAACAACCCCAGTACACACACTGCGCGCGCACCACGCCTGATACTACCCCACTGAATCGCACAAATTCAACCAGAATGAAAAAGGGGGCAGGAAGAGGTCTGGGGCAAAGGATCCCCCCCTGCCCCCGCCCCAACCGACGTTGGGCCCAGGCGAGCCACCCTCGTTCCTACCCCCCCCCCCCTTTGTTTAAGCTACAGAAAAGTCCCCAATCAATACGGTCCCTACGCCTACTGTACCTTAGACAGGGCCGCAGCTTACACGCACCACATACAACTACCGACACACACGTGTGTGACAAGAAAGGGGAATATAATGCACAAATACCCCCAAAGTCAGAGTTATGTGGGTTCAAGTGGGCAAACACTCACAAAAATGTCTTCATGACGCTATGTAACTAGCAAATTTGTCACCAAACCCATGTCTTATGTGGCTGCACTACGTTTGGTACCGAATTAAATCCCAAATTAAATCGGTCCCTACACACGCTGTAGCTTAGACAAGAACGTAGCTAAGACAAGGGGAGGGGGATACAAAACAAAAAGAGGGACATGTTGTGCTGCCATGACCTTTGGTGTGCCGGCAGTCGGCCCCAACAAATGTCACTTAACTGCCAAATGCAGACGGGTAGGCATCAAATGCTGGCTTTGGACCGCCAACCACCGGCAGGCGACTGTCCACTACCAGTGCCGGGTGTCTGCGCGTGTCCCTGATGGAGACCCCGCCGACAGGTATACAGGACTCGAGGCTGTCAGGAGATGCCTAGCACATGGATGAGACACCACAAGGAGTACGAACGCGCACCCCCAGTGTCCCTCGTCCAAGCCATATGGAGAGGTCCCTAAGTACTACAGTCCAGACGCCACATGCATCCTGGACAAAGGGGGAGTACCTGCACCGCGCGCGCTGTTGAGGCGGTAATCCCAGGAACGGCCGGATTATTACCTGCTATTGCTACCCACGACTTCACACACCGAGGTTTAGAGACATTAGACAAAGTATGAAGTATCGCCCCACAGGTATTCATGACCTGCAGCTCCCCCTCACAAATACGTACGCCCTGGGCTTGCAACTGGAACAGCTTGGTCCTACAATCCCCGCACTGCAAGGGGCTGTCCTCCCCCCCCACATCAGCCTGCGCTTGGCTGACAAGATGAAGAAATTTACTACCCCACCTAGTTCTGGTCAGGCATTCAGATCAATGGGCAAGTACCCTCCCCCCCCCTTGCAAAGTCCCGGGGTAGCGCGCGACGGTCTCCCGGGTGGGGGGGGGAGACGGTCACCAAGTGACGGTGTCCCGGGGGGGGGGGGGGACATTACAAGGGTATCTCAAGGCAAACTGTGGTACCCTCCACTGACGCAAGCAAAGAGAACACGTGTGAAGCGACTTTCGCGTTGATGAGGAGGCAATGGCGCGCGGGGCTGGTTTGGCAGCCGCTTTAGCGCCCGCTTGCACAGCCAAACCAGCTGGCTTTCCTCTTAGCTGGGGGGCTAGCCTTGACAGTTGAGCACTCTCATGATCCACCGGAGTGACCCCACCAGGGCGTATGTACCGAATGTGGCAAAACTGCGTCCCATTTGGCGAAGGCCCCACAACAGTGGCCAACACATGTGCACCAAGTGTGCGTGAGTGGTACCGTACATGGTCACCGGGAGAAAACATCTTGGGTCTGAAGTGGCAACACAACACACCCATACAACGCCTTTGGAGAGAGAATATCACAGAACATACACAGGTGCTTGATTTGTAGTAATGGGAAAGCAATGCAAGGCCATGCGTAAAGCAGATGGGCAACACAAACCAGCACAATTCATGTTAACTAGAAAAACATGGAAGTGACGGTGTCCCGGGGGGGGGGGACTTTGCAAGGGGGGGGACTTTGCAAGGGGGGGGGGGTACGTGTAGACGAACTTTGCACACTGTGCCCTTTCCACTGCTGCCTGTGTGCCCCTGGGAGGCCCAACAAGTTGCGCCGTGCGCCCCGCGCCAGATACCCCCCAACTGGGCATTCTGCACAGGGCGGCTGAGGACCGAAACACGAAGAATGAAATGAACTCCTGGGGGAAGTGCAGGTGCCATGGAGGCACTCTTGGGGCACCTTGTGCCATGGGGCGATGCACAAGGGGAGCGGAGGCACCGGCGCCTTTTGGGACTTTGTGGCCCGAGACATTCTGTTTGGAGTGCCCCATCACAAATTGCTCTCTGCTCTCATCCGGACTGCATCATAATGTCGATTGCCAAGCGTTCGATCTATGGTACACCGGTCCTTGTATGACCGATGCTGCGTCGCCAGTCCCTGCCACAGTGCCACGCTTGGGTTTCCTTGTAACCTGATCCACATGCCCATCCACGTTCCCAATCAAACCCTCGCAAGCACGCGCGATACAACTTTGTTGAAGCTTTGTGACCGCCTTGTGAGAACCCTGTTATCACCTTGGTACAACACACGCCTGCTGCACCCTTGCTGCAACCGTGTCATACCCTTGTTCCCTTTCCTTTTTCACCAGCCATTCAGCCCAAACGATTGTCCTTTTGAAAATTCACAACCAATGTCTGAAGGTAAAACGAGCCTTCCTTGCCTCTCGTTCGGTTTCGGCCTTAGAAAAGATGCCCTGCAGAATGGGCCTACTTCCTTCTTGCGGCTATGCTTCCGTTGGTGTTATGCTTGCTGGGTACATTTGGTCCTCTTTTTGGAGTTCACTAGCAGTCCTTTAGCCGGTGAGGTAATGATTCAATGGTGATGATCGGTGCAGCAACCCTGTGAGAACTTGTTGCAGGCTGGCGCCACGGTCTTGTTAGGAAATGCCCTGCCACTGCGTTGCTGCATGTGGCACGCATTCTTCTTACAGCCTCTCATCCCCTGCAGCACCAAATGACCAGGCACAGCACACAGTACAATGCACGGGCACACCCACAATCCACCACAGTTGACATGCGTTGGGAGTTGATGTGGTCTGGCGACTGGTGGCAATGAAGAGTGCAGCAATGGTGCCCTCCAGTGATGGGGTAGTAGAGGAGTAGGGGCTGAGTAGCTGGGTTATGGAAGGGTCAGGACTTCGAGCACAAATCATCGCATGCCGTGGCATGCACCACTCCATGGATTCTGAGTGTCACTTAACGTTCTTGATGACAATGGGTGGGTGGCAGCGACACACAAAGCACTGTGTCCGCATATTCCCTCTCCCCCCTTCACCCCAAAACGGACAGCAGCCAGATCATCAGAGCACCAAAGAATGCAAGAATAGCTCTGGGCGGTGTGCGAGGGCAGGGGACCGTGTGAGGGCACGAGGGGAGACGGGTGTCAGGGGTGTCCAGGTTTGCATCAGAAGTAAGGCTCTACCTGCGAGTAGGATCAGTAGGGCATGCATGTGGGCCATGCGTCCCCGGCCCCAATGCCCTGTTTGGTGTTCACTCGCGGTGAATGGGGAGTGGATTTGGAACCCCCGACTTGTGTGTTTTCATTGGGCTGAGGATGAAGCACAAACGTAACAATGGCCCCGGAATCCGAAAAACTAGTTGGGACCCCCACTTCTGCTGCGCACCACCAATGGGGAACACTTGATGATCCAGAACGCCCCGGGCCCTGCGTTGCATTTCCCACGTCAGATGTGGTGGTGAGCGCACTCCAGACTTCACTGTTTTGGGAAAGACTTTGTGTGAGGCATTGCCGGCGCCCGCGTGGGAGTGGACGCTGAGGGGCAGCGGCAGCGCTTGTGGGCCAAAGGACGACTGCCCCACTCTCTGCGATTGAAAACACGTTTTGCCAGAGACAAGCAATGCAGTCAATTCGTTCCCCAAAGGGGAGGCCATGTATTCCCCGCCATCTCGCGGCCACGCCCCGAGTGGGCGCGGGTTGTAGTGACATACGCCCGATCTGAACAGCCGTTTTTGTCTGGAGGTGGAGGGGGATGGGGGGGTCCAGCCCTCCACCATGACTGCCCTACAGGGCAGTCCAGCAGAACCTTCTGGAAGGGGCTCGCTCGCAGCCCCCCCCCCTTTTGCCCCCCCCCCGTAGGAACTCTGGGCTAAGTCACATGTGCACAGGCGGCAGACAGTACAAAGCGCAGAAAAGATGGGCTCGTCAGTGGCCTAGAAGACCATAGGTACCTTTCTGTCACAAAGAATGGACACGAAGATTCCCGTGGCAGGGCCACAGACTGATGCAAGCAGTGGATATGCAGTGGATACGCCAAAAGCCGTCGCTAAGCTATAACCACCGGACCTGTCATTCAACACATTCCTGAGTTCTTATGCATACTATAGGAAATCGTGCTGCACCCTCCCCCCGGGGCTTGGCCCAAGCCTTTAAATGGTGAACCCAAGCCTTTAAATGGTCAGCCCAAGCCCTTGAATGGGGGGCCCAAGCCTTTAAATGATGTGCCCAATCCTTTAAATGGTGAGCACAATCCTTTAAATGGTGAGCCCAATCCTTTCAATGGTGAGCCCCCCCCCCCCTACAGGGGGAATGTTTGCCCGGCGCGCTACCTTTCTATTAACTATCCCGACTTCAGCCCGAGATTTACCCTCTGATGGAGAAGGCCCCCCAAATGGACCATGATGGACTGCGTACCTTCCCTACAAAGCACGTTGCATAATTAGACAATAGCTGTGAATTCAACAACTCCAAATGTCATTTGTATTGTACTTAACAAACGGTACTTTGCCTTTACCTTTCCCATAGATTTAGCTATGGTAATGAGTTCCCAAGCCGCAAGCGGTTTGGACGGCGTTTCTGCCTCACGTCACAAGAACGAAGCGCAAACTCAGTATTCGCTACATCACCCCTGCCTTCTCGGGGTCCCCATGGTGGGGAGAAATCAACCTAGTAAGGAGTGGATGTGGTGGAAACGAGCAAAAAATGGAAGAAAATTGGTGAAACCGGGTGAGAATCCAAATATACCATATCCCGAATGTGAAAGAAGCATCAAAATACCCGTTGTCAAACAACAATAATGCCCATAGGATCACAAAGTATGGGGTTCTAGGACGGCTAGACGTCCAAATAGTTGCACTGCGCGCGCACTGCGCTTAGTGCACCCCCTAAAGGGTCACCGGTGGGGCACGGGTCAAAAAAGATGCCCGGCGCGCTAACGCTCCCCCACAATCCTCTGGCCCGTCCCCAACGCCCGCAAGCTGATCTCCTGCGTTGGGGGACAAACCATTGAACCCCGGTTCGAACCCGTGTGTGGTATCCCTCTCGTGTGGAGCGTAGACTCCCAATGTTGATGCCGGGTGCCGGCAAGGTCAGTAGCCGGGCCATTGGGACAGCTGCGAGGGCCCTGATGGCTGGTTCGGGTTGTGGGGCCAGGGGGGCTGGTTGGGATTGGGGGGGCCTGGTGGCTGGTTAGGGCTGGCCCACGCGTACTGGTTAGGGTTGGGGGCCAGCTGCTCGTGGGCGGTGTACCACCGATACTGCCCGGGCGGGGCCCCCGGGGGCGGCGGCGCCGCGTACTGCCCCGGAGGCAGCGCCGCAGGATGCGACGGGGCCGGGCCCCCGGCGCTGTTCTCCGCATCAAATTGCTGCTGCAGCTGCCGCGCCATGTCCTCGTCCCTCTGTTGCTCTACAGAAGGGCGTGGGGCGAGGCTGGGGACAGGCAGACAGAAGCGTCCACAGGCGTCATCGGTCGAACACCAACCGGATGGGGCCTAACGGACGCCGGGCGTCTCGTTTCCTCCCGTTGTTTTTTCACCGGACGCCCGAATGGGCTCTGCTGTGGCCGACGCCGCACTTGACGCCAGAATTTTGCTGAAGGCGGGTGGGGGTGGGGGTGGGGGTGGGGGTTGGGGGATGGGCGGTCCAAGAGGGGGGGAGGGGGGGCTGTGGAGGGGACCTCCCCCCCCCCTGCCCCCCAGAGACCCTGAGTTTTTGTGAGGCCTTTTTCTTCACACAGAACAGATGACACCAAAACTGACTGAAACTGCCGTTGTGCCAGTAAACCAACAAATGCCGTACTACTGCAGTTGTACACAATGTACACAAAGGCGCTGTGCGTACAGCAGGGGGGGGGGGAGGACAGGGCAGACAGGGAACTACGGCCTGAACCCCCTCCCATGTCCCATCTCCACCCGCAATTCTTATTGCCATCCCTGACCGTCATTGTTACCCGATGGGTAATTCGGCCCCATCACTGAGGGGGGGGAGCGAGGGGGTGTTAGCCCCCCCCCCCCCCCCTCGCAGGAGATGTTGAGTTGTTAAGCAAAACTCTGCTCGACGCCGCAGTGCACCCCAGCCGCGCCCCATCCGCTGGCATTTGGGGCTGGCGCCTGCCATTTCTGTGTCCCCACCGGCACACC
Source organism: Eutreptiella sp. 'Long Island Sound 2002' (assembly GCA_964036045.1). Taxonomy (NCBI): domain Eukaryota; phylum Euglenozoa; class Euglenophyceae; order Eutreptiales; family Eutreptiaceae; genus Eutreptiella; species Eutreptiella sp. 'Long Island Sound 2002'. The sequence continues at coordinate 38,185,627 of OZ038400.1, read as the reverse complement.
CCTTGAGGGGTGCGTGTTGTTATTGTGTGTGACTGTGTTGTGGTCACGGGGGAGGGCCTCAAAGCCCCAAGCGATGTTGTAGCCGCCCTAGTGCTACTGCTCACTCCCATACTCCAAACCCTGTGGTGGTGGGGGGGGGGGGATGAGTGTTTTTGGGGGCTTCTGGGGCTGGGTGGATGGGGTGGGGGACTGAGGTCCGGGATGTTTGCCAAAAAGGAACCCGCCAGGCAAGCAGCTAGCCCATTCCTGCATGGGGCGTCAGGCAGGGGGGGGGGGGGGGGCTGGCGCCGGTCTGGGCATCAGCTGCAGAGAGCGGGGGTTCTGTCCGGGCGTCAGGCATTGGGGGGGCCAGTTCCAAAATGGGGACATCATCACAGGCGCATCATGAGCGGGCACCCCCCCCCCCCCGTATTGCAAGTGTTGAGCCCGCCCCCTTCCCTCCCGACCCAAGGGGTGGGCACTCAATGACCCTAATCCACACATGGAAGACTCCCTCAAAAGCCGAACAAGTACGTAGCCCCAGAAGTCCCAACCGGCACACCCACTCAGCCTTTATGCCCCCCTTGGAGGCCCCCTGGACTAAAGGGCTGCAGCACTGCAACCTGGGAGCCATCCCCTGGTAGGTCCCCAGGCCAGGGATGCATCAGAAGGGAAGGGACCTCAGAGGCGGCCCCAGAGGCGGATAGACAGGCGGTTGGAGGAGGGAGACAGTGGCTGGGCATTGGCTGGGTGCCGGAGAGGGAGGGGGGGGGCTCCCCCCATTCGGGTGCATCCCTGTCCCCAGGGTAGGGAAGCGCTGGGCCTGCCTTGGGACCCCTCCCACTGCCCTGAGCGCCCCCAGGCCATGGGAGTGTGGGAACCCGCCCTCACGGCAGCACCACCTGTGCCCTCTGGCAGTCAGGGGGCGTACCCCCCCCCCCCAGTCATGCCCAGCACCGCTGCTGCCTCCACGCAAGTGCAGTCCAGGGGTGGCCTGGCAGCATGTCCCTGGGGCAGGCGGGCTTTCGATTGGAGGGGGGGGGGTCGATAGAGCCCCCTGGTTAGAGCACCCCCCCCAAAAGGGGCTCTATGGACGGGACTCTCAAAATCCTACTGAGACTGACCCCAGGGCCTTGGAGGTGACCCAGACCCAAAAATCGGCAAAAAATGAAAATAGGATTTTTGGAATCAGCACGCGTCAAGGGGGGTCAGAAAAATCATCATTTGCCATACGGTGAAAAAAAATTTGACCATTTTTAATGCCCAACAAAATTTTCGGCGCCTTTGGCGCCAGAGTTCATAATAACTGATTAATGGTCCTATCAATTGAGCCCTTTTCCCAGACACACCCCCCCCCCAGTTTTGGGGGGCTCTATTGACCCCCCCCCCCCAGTTTTGGGGGGCTCTATTGACCCCCCCCCCCCCTACTGAAAGCCCTACTGCCCCTGTGACCCAGAGGCTGCCATGCCCTGGCCTGGGCCTCCCCCAGGGAGGGGCTCAGCGTCAGGCTCCCAAGCCTCCCCCCCCCCCCCAGGGGCCCTGAGCACCAGGCCACACGGGCCTCCCACGCACCACCCCCCACCCCCCCATGCCCATCTGGCCTGGGCCTCGGTGGTGGCGAGGCTTGGCTTCAAGAGCATTGCCTTTGGCGGCACCTCCGGGGGGGAGCAGGGCCCGACGGTACTCCGGGCAGGTGGTCCACCTTTCCTCATGTGCACGCCCACACACGCGGGACGGGGGTGTCCCCCGCTCACCAGCGCTCCGATGAGGTCTGGAGGCTGCCGATAGTCCGCTCGACCTTGGGACTGGACAGTCCGGGTGTTCGGCCTCGTGGCCGGGGAGTGAAAGGCGTGTCCGAGGCCCTGTCCCACCCCAACCCAAACCCCCTCCTGAGAAGCCGCAAGGCCGACGGGGGCACTCGCCAGCAATGGACCCCGGCGCTCACAATCATCACCATTGCACTGACCACCGGGGGGGCATGGCGTGCCTTTTGACAGGCGCACGGCACACAACATTGGCCTCAGCCCCACCGGCATACCCCCCGCCGTATTGGGGGGCTTCACGGCGGGAGAAGAGTTGGATCGCCTCCAGGGCTACGGGTCTGCCCGGCGGGACACCGTCCCCCTCATGGCCACACCCGGGCCCATGTCTGTGTGACCTCACGTTCCCGACCACAAAAACCGCGGTCAGAAACACAGAGGCCAGACAGGGTCGCCGCGCTGACACAAGGCCACGTTGCCACAAGGGGTATCTACGCTGGGCGATGCCCAGGCTCCGGCGTACCATGCCTGGTAGGCGCCTCTCTCTGTGGGCGTACCCATTCCCACTCGCAGGGGTCACTCTGGACGCCCTGGTGCCAGGCATAGCCCGCAGCCCTCCGCCCCACCCCAGGACCGCTGACGTGCAGCTCTGTGGCACCACCACCGCCACCCACCCACACCCCCATCCCATCCCCCCCCATCATATACCAATTTGTGTCTCCTGCTCCAACTGCTGCTGCAGCCGCCTCGCGGCGGCCTCATCCCCTTGGGCCAGCGCCGCCTCGGCTTCGTACTGGCGCTGCAGCTCCTGTGCCAACGCCTCATCTTCGCTGGTGGTGTTTGGTGCAATGCCCTGCCTGGCCGCCTCCGCTTCGTACTCTCGCTGCAGGGCCTCTGCCAGGGCTTGGCTCTGGCCGGCGGAGGTCGGCTCTTGAGAGGGGCAGTTGGCTAAGGCCTCCGCCAACTGAGAAGTTACGGGGGGGGGCGGGTGAGGGAGGGAGGGGGTGAAAGGGGCTCAGGGCGAGTGGGAGGGAGTGGGAGGGAGGGGGTGGGGAACTGGGGAGGATGCGAAGGGAGGGTCAGTGGCAAGAATGGGGGATGAGTGGGGAGAAGTGGGAGGGGCTCGTGTGGGCGAAATGGGGCAAAGGTGGGAGGGAGCCAAAGGGAGCGGGAGAGGGTGCAAGAGTGTGGGACGGAGGGGGCAGAATCGGGAGGGAAGGACAAAACAGGGGAGAGGACTTGTATTTCAAATGTATTAAGAAAATGCAGTGAACGTTTTTTTTTGTTGGGACACATCGTGACTACGGTGCTACAACGCCCATTATATCGCCCCTTGGGACAGGCATACAACCCCTTGACAGTCCGGAGGGGGGCGGGGGCGCAGGGGTATGAAAGAAGGACCTTCGAGGGCTGTGCGCCGCCGTCCAGTGCCCCGTGCAGTGTCCGTCCGTGCGCACTCCCGTGGGGGGACATGCGGTGCCGCCGATGCGGCGCCGGTGAGACGTCGCGGGTGAAGGGTCCACCGGGCTGCACATCGTGTGTCAGCGTGCAACACCAAAATGACGGGGGCATGGCTTTGATGACGTCCGCCCACGGGGGGGGGGGGTTCAGTTCCGGTCTAGGCGGTTTTGGGGGAGTAGGGGCTAGGGATGCATTGGGAGGGGGGGGGGGTTACCCCCCCCCCCTTTCCAGGGCCCCCAGCCTATGCCCAGCCACTGTCCCCCTGACGCCAAGTTCCAGCTTGAATGGCATTTGTAACCGACAGTAACCGCCCCCCAACTGCTTTGGCAACCTCCTCCAACCGCCTGCATTACCCACTCAGGGGCCACCTCTGAGGTCCCCTCGCTTCTCATGCATCTCTGGTAGGGGCTCTTCTGGCGCGGAAGGGGCGGCACCTGGTGGTCCTGCAGCTCCTGCTCCCTTCGCTCTCGGTACAGTTGGGCCTGCCGGTGCTGCTCTTGAGCCTGCAGCCGCAGGAGGGCGGCCGCGTCCGTCTGCACAGAATTGGGGGGGGGGGGGGCGCAGCGCTGCGGGGACGGCCCATCCCGGAGGCCCCTCTCGGCGGGGGCCGCGGAGAGGGGGGGTGCCACAAGGGGTGTGCGGGGTAGTACCTCCGGGGGTACGCACTGCGTTGTTTGCATTGGGATGTCCCTAGCCCCTGGGACGCGAGAGGGGGGGGGGGGGGGGCAGTCGTCCCTCCGCTCACAAGCGCTGCCTCTGCCCCTCGGCGCCCCTCCCACGCCGGCGCCGGCTGCCTCACACAAAGTCATTCCCAAGACCGTGACGTTTGGAGTGTGCTCACCACCACATCTGACGTGGAGATTGGGGGGGGGGGCTGTGTTGTTAGGCTGGTGCCCCCTGCCGAGGGACGTCAGCTGATGACCTGCACCTGCACTGTGTATCCACAACACGCCTGTCACGGGGGGAGGGGGGGGTATGACGCGACGCCTGGTGGCATTGCGGTCTGCAGCCGGCGGCCCACATCGGCCTCTCACCCCCTCGTGCCCTCCCTCTCCCTCTGCTTGGCCTATCCTCATCTCTCTCTGCACCCCCTTCCTCTCTCTTGGGAGGGTGTGCCAACGGAGTCCCTTGGGGGGGGGGGTGGCGACCCACATCAGAAAAGACTTCCTCAGGAAAACAATGCGATTCATTTATTCGGGGGCCCCGAAGTCGTACGCCGAGTTCAGGTACACGCACTTTGTATACCTAAACCTCAGCCCCTGAGCCCCCCCCCGCCCCCCCCCCCCCCTCCGCACCCTCAGCCCAAGCCGGATCCCCAAGCCTCGTCATCGTAGAAGCCACAATGAAGGCCCCGTCAGGACCCGTCATGTCCCGTCCTACACCAACCCTCACCCGTGACTTGCTGCAGCGCATGGGAGGCGGGCACCGATACCTCAGCGCCGTGCGGGGGAGGCCCCAGGCGGGCGGGCGGGTCCAAATGCAGCGCTTCAAACTGGTGGACAACGGCCTCGGGCGGCGCGGCAGGGGCCTGAGGGGGCGCGCTTTGGGGGGCAATGCCTGGCGCTGGTGCTGGCGCCTGAACACACACGTGTGCGGGGCCGAGGCAGTGGGGGCACCGAGAGACGCGGGAGGACGTGTTGTGTTGAAACCAAAAGTGATGTGGTTGTCCATGAGCCATAGACAGGCCACGGCGTAGCGTTGGCGGGGGGGGGGGGGTTTTGGCATGACGCCATGGTGTGATGATCTCGTCTGCAGCTGGCGGCGCCTACTGGCCGATCGCCATTCGCTGCCCTTCCCTTGGACCCTTTCCCTCCATAGGCGGTGGTGCCCATCAGCTTCTCACCACCCTTTGACCTTCCTCTTCCTCCTTGCCCTAACCTTCCCTCTCCCCTCCCCTTTCCCTTCCCTTGGCCTTTCCCTCTGTAGGCCACCGTGCCCATCGGCCTCACCACACTCCTTCCCTTCCCTTTCCCTTGGTCGGTTGTGCCAACGGAGCCCCCGGACTTGCCCTGTTTCACTTCTCTGCGTCGAGTCCACGCAGAGGAAGGCAAATGCCTTCGCCGTTGGCCAGGTGCGTCCAAGCGGCCATCCCAAGCCGGCGGTGAGGTACCTCTCCCCAACGGCGGCTGGTGGGCCCTGGGATGGCCACTTGCGGGGTCGTTTCCCCGACGGGGGCACATAACAACCTTTCTCCTCCAAGTTCCCGCGCTCAGTCCATCCTTTGGCGAGCGCAACACAAACCCCCTACCCTCTCCTTCATGCCTTTGCTGCGCGGACGGGGGTTGTGGGGGATGCGTGGGTGCACGGGGGAGTAGGATGTAGCGGGTGACGTGGGGTGGGCCTCTTACCGTCGGGGGGGGGGGGGTTTGGCACAAGGCCTCTCGGTGGTGGTGGGGGGGGGGGGGGTGGCGGAACGGCAGCCTAAGCTCCTCTGCCTGACCCCGCCCCCCCCCACCCACACCAAAATTTTTTCCTCGGGGAAAAAATGAAATTTATCAAAGGAGCCCGAAATTGGAGGTCGATCTTGGGTACACAAACTCCCCCCCCACCCCGTCGACATCGGTCATGGTTGCTACTACGCCGTGGCCTGGCCATAGACACACTCGGGGAGGGGGGGGATCGTGGTCTCCTCTCGTTGCCTGTTCGGAGGCACATCACCGCCGTCCTGTGCTGTCTGTCGTGATGCGCTTCATGGTGCCCGGCGGCTTCTTGGGCCTTGTGTGTGGTGGTGGTGGGGGGGGGGAGTATGTCATCCTTAGCAGCATTGCAGAGCTCACAGCACAGCAGCAGCAGCTGGCGGAGACAGTGGCGGAGCTGATGTCTCATATTGCAGAGGAGCAAAGCAGTGTTGCCAATCTCATGCAAAAGCAGCAGCAGCTGAAGCAGCAGGCGGCGGATCAGCAGTCCATTATTGTCCCCAAAAGAGGCATCATTGCAGATCTCACAGCAAAATGGCTGGAGGTCGAGGAGCAGGTGTCCGATCTCTCGAACAGGCTGTCCGAACATGTCGCTACCCTCGCAGCTCGAGATTCTGCCATTGATCAACTGATCGACGACAAAACATGTTTGGAGGGAATAGTGGGTCTCACTGAATCGCAGCTTAAGGACAGTGCTGCTGCAGAACCACACAGACACCCAGAACCACGAATTCAAGGTGAAGGACCAGCTTGCAGGAGAAACTGGTCAACAAGCTGACACAAGAGCACACAGCTCATTATTTAGGCGCACGGTTGGACAGCAGTTGAAGTGCAACCTACAGTGGTTGGAGGGTGACCAACGGCGGCAGAAGGATTGCCGACGACAGTCGGAAGGCACCGGACGGCCGTTGGAGGTAACCAACAGCAGTTGACAACTGAAGTTGTTCTTAAAAAAAAGAGAACAGCACTTGTCCACAAAACAAAGCCGTCCGGGATCGGACGTGTGCGGCGATGGGCTGTTGACCAGGGCCAATGATAGGCACCGCGTCGGGGGCTAGGGACACGGGGAGGACAGAGGCAGAGACCTGGTCCGGCAGCGCAGGCGGAGGGTGTGCAGGACCGGAATTGGGCTCCTCCTGCGGTAGAGCCTCATAGCCCCCACCCACAAACTGACGAGCGGCCCTCAGGACCTCCTGCAGAAGCGGAACGGGAGGCTGGGAGGCTGGGGGCGAGGCTGCAGATGGTTGATGTATGGGCAGAGGGTGTGTGCCAATTGCTAATTGCCCCGCGATGGGGGTGATTCAATCCATGCTCTGTTCGTGCCTGTGGCAGTTCTCTGAGGTACTTTGTACACACATTCTTTGCTATTAAGGCTTGGTTCGTGGGTCATGAATGTACACTGTGCCTCGGCTCTCTGCCTGTCTCTAGTCTGGCTCGGGATCCGGAATGTCCAACGGCGCATTACGCATCTCCCGTCGCCTGTGGCAGATTACAATGGGCCTGTCACTGCCTGAGTCACTGTCGGAGACCTGCATTGCTGCTTGCCTCTTTACCCCTCGTGTCCTTGTGTGCTTTTGCCTCCTAACCCTCGGTCCGTCATCTGTCGGTCCCCTGGGCCGTGATGTTTTATGTACTGTAGACTTTGCTGCCCCAGCCCTTGCCAATTCATCAGCAGCATCGTTATGTACGAGCTTGTTGTGCCCATACACATGCGTCATAGACACTAAAGCTATCTTGCTCTGCAAAGATTGATATATGTCCTCCCATATATCATGGTGCCTGAAGGGCTGCTTGCCTTTCACAACCCACTTCCGGCACTTATATATCTCTCGGGGACGACGCCGTTCCTGCCAACTTTCTGGGTTTTCGCGGGTTGGCGACCTTGTTGCCTCATTTCTGCCAACTGAGTGTTCCGGAGGTAGGGGTATGTGGGGTATATCCGGAAAGCCCTTGAAAAGGGCTATTTGGAACACCCCAGGTCTGCTTGCTGGACTGACGACATGTCTGAGATTTTCGTCCGTTTCGGACGGTGCATGCGTTGCTTGCTGCCTCTTTTTGTTAACAGGCAGCTGCCATGTCCTCATACAAATTTACACCACGGGCTGTTGCTTCCCCGGACGCACCACAAAAGCCTTTGTCGCGCAAAAGGGCTCGCTCTGGGGGTGCACAGTGGGTGCGGGTGGCTCGACATGTGCCCGGTAGCAAGGCAAAAAAACCCCGTACCGCCCGCTCACAGCCACCCGCATGCTCCCACAAGGAGCACGACATTCTGACGACCGCTGAGGCCACCGCTTTTGCTGCCCAGTTTTGGGATCAAAAGATGTACCCCACCAAGGCTTCGCAGCAGCTCGGGCGATGGACCGGACTCTGCAAAATGTCGACTACTATTATGGCCTGACGGACATGTCAAGCCTGACAATCCAGCACGTTGTGCGGAATAAACAACGCTTCGTCAGAAAACTGAGAATCCTGAAACGGACCGACTTTTGGAACGTGTACAAGTGGCTGGCAGGCGCATACAGGTCGTCAGCCAGCCACACAGACCATCAACAGCAACCTGTGTTGATCCGAGACGATAAAGTTAAATGGCTGGATTTTGGCAGCACACCTGACCCAGTGAATCTGCAGCCCCATCCTGGTTATGTATGGCTGAAATCAGGATACAGTGAGGCGATTCCCTGGCGCAAGGTGGGGTTGATCAAACAACGAAACGTGAACCTCACAACCGATGGCCTGTGGGCCATGCCCCTTAACGAGGGTTGGGTGCCAGTGAAAGCACGGAGGTTGCAGGATTGGCAAAAATTGAAGAAATATGTCCCTGTCCACAAACAGGGGGATGTCTGCCCTAATGGGGTCACCGCCCTGCCTGAAAAAAGCAATGCTGACAGTGACAGTGATTCTGAATAAAAATGGATAAACGGTGCAGTGCCGTGTTTGTGTGCACCGTCCTATGTGTTGTGCTGCCCTGAAAAATGTCAAGCCCTCCCCCCCAAACCCATACATTTCTGAAACGGCGTTTTCTTGCACATTTCAAAAAGTATACACATACCCCCCCCCAGGTGACGACATGTTTGCACACAGAAGCGAAAGTTGTAGAAAGTGCCGAAAAGTGCCAAAACCCAGAAAGTTGGCAGGTTCTGAATGTCCCCGAGAGATATCTGTAGGTTGCTAAAAATGTCAACACACCACTTGGAGTCACTATACAGGCACAACTCCCGGGTGTTGCGCACAGCGCGGATTCCTGCTCTGACTGCCGATACCTCTGCCCTATTATCCCCTGGCCGCAGTCGTCTTCAGATGTACTCATGTGTGTGCATGCTGGTGTCCGGTGGTCATCCGTATGTACGCGTGTGTGCGTGCTGCTTGCCGATTGCTCGTCGTCGTTGTCTGACGCGGCCATATGGGTGCATGCCGGCGACCATTGCCTGCGCTCCGGATTTGACATGTTGTCGTGCCCTCGCACTTCTCTGGGCATTATGGGGTAATCCTCCATCAAATCTGGGGCTTCCGGCTCGTTTGCTATTTCCATCGGCTGCTGGTAGTCCACCTTCTCATGTGGCTGCGCTGCCGCTAAGAGCGTTGACACCCACTGATCTGGGTTCGTTGCCACTTGGGCCCGGGCATCCCCTCCTGCTTCCGCTGCCGAGCATTTTCCTTTCTTTTGGCCCTAGTGCGCCTCTCGTGCGCCCCAAGCTGTCCGACGGTTGCCGCTGTGACCCCCACAGCCCGCATCCTGGCTGCATTCACTGCTGGGTCCTCTCCCAACATATGTTGCCTATGTTGCCAAAACCATCTCGATAACATCTCCGCCGTGTGCGCTGCCTCTTGTTGCTCTGTGTTGATGAACCACGATTGTGCCTCCGTAAAGGTGACTCCCAGTGCCATTACGACGCTTAGGGTGCCCACCTTCATCCTGCGTACCGCTTTTTGGCATCTCACTGTCCAAAGTCGATGTAGTCCCCACCACACACACAGCCCCGTGGGGTTAGTTAGCGCAATGATGAGGTCGCCTGCCACCCATCTTCCCACATCCGTGCCTTGCACTACGGGTGTTGACACGTCCCTGCACGCCGCATACAGCATTTGCACCATTGGGCGGCTCTTCACAAAGTGGTACAGAGTGGTCTCCTGCGACCCACACTACACACATGCGTCCTGTACATCCTTCACCACGCCCACGCGTTGTCGCACCTATAGTTTCTGCCACAGAACTTTTTACATGAATTCGTGTGTAATGGACGGGGCGTTAGTGTTCCACAGCGCTCACCATACTGCGGTGTCTTGCCTGTCTGTGGGCGCCATTTCCTCAAACCACGCTGTTTTCACGCCTTTCAATCGCCACTCCCCAAATCTTGGCGGTAAGGATCCGTCAATTTGCACAAACTTGTCATCGGCTGCTTCCAAAAGGTCCACGATTGTGTCTAGCGCCTGTTGCGCATGTTCCTTGTTGGGTACCCCCGCTGCACACACCATTGCTGGCACATCTACTTTATTGACATCGCCAATCGTAGTGGCCCATCGCTGCCACATCGGCACTTTGAGCGACCGGGTCTCAGTCATCACCACCACAGAGTGTGCAATTCCTAGGCTGCGTATTGGTCCCACCGTGAGCCGGACTGCATTCATAATCTTGCGTAGCTCCACAGGGAACGCACCATGAGGCCCTCCGACCCGCTAGTACTTGGTGCCAACACTGTGTGCTAGATGGCCGTCATTGGGATACCCTCTGAATCACAGAATACCTGCAGTGGCGGCTTGAGGTCCTTATTTTTCGCTGCAGTTGCCTATCCCGCAAGGCATCGCGCCAGGGGTTGAAAGTGTGCCCATCTGCAGTACGGCTCCGGACTGATCACCCCCCCCCCCCCAGCACTGATGTGCTTAGCCCCACTAGGCTCACCGTCAAGGTCGTGACATTCAACGCCAATTGAACATACTTTTGGAATTATATAAGCACTTTCTTCGGCATAGGGATCACTGTCGCCACATTATGCAACGTGGGATATACCCATTGATGCACTAGGTGGATCTTCAATCCCAATGTCAGCGCCAGGCTCCCAATCTTTTTACACTTAAAGCGGATTTTATTCATGCTCTCCTCATACCCCTCTCCCTCCTGCACTTCCCCGCCCATCACTCCGAGGAACTTCGTTTTGTGTACGCCCTCAATGCCTTGGATGTGCGCTCCAACTGGCTGCTCCATGGCCATGAATTCGCTTTTTATTGCGCTGCATTGCAGGTTTGCCACCTCTCCAAACTTTGCAAACAGGCCCAGGACCTTGCACAACATTGATTCCCGCCGCGGAATATCTATCATGGAGTCGTCCACATACCAAAATTGCTCCAGATCCAGGTCCGCTGCCAATATGCCTGTATGCCTGTATGGTCTTATCAAGAAGCTCATCGCGAACACAAAGAGCATCGGGGACAACGGGTCCCCTTGTCGTATGCCCGATTCCACAGTGAATGGTTCTCCCACCACCGCGTTGCCCACCAGACTGGATGTTAGTCCACCGAAGAACTTGGGTATCCACCATACCAGCTCCAACGGCACCTGCATCTCTGCCAATCCGGCCAGCACGAGCTCGTGCGCCATCTTGTCATATGCCTTCTCCGGATCTGCTCCGACGAACCATCTCTCTGCCCCCCCTTGCATGTTCTCCATTTGCTGTAGCCAACTAGCCACATGGCTCATCATTTGTCGCTTCCTCAGAAACCCCACTTGCTGCTGGGGCACTAGCTGCTGCATCATATCCTCAATGGACACTAGCACTGCCATGGAATATATCTTCACCCTTTCATTCAGCATGGTAAGTGGCCTCATGTTGCTGACCACCGGTGGTCTATTTTTCTTCGGTACATGTGTGCGAATTCCATGATCCAGCGCCTCTAGTATATGACCCATGGCCAATGGCGATTGCATGGTGACCGTCATCGGCACGGCCAGAAACCCAGCCAGCACATGCCATAGCGGCTTGCCGATGCCACTCAGCCCCGGTAAGCACTCCCCTACGGTGCTGCGCTTGATGGCCTCTTGCATTACGTCGTGGTCATGGGCAAAACCAGCTCCGGCAACTATTTCCAGTTGCGCGGCTTTGGTGTACGCCGGAGATATTTGTTCACTGACGCCCAGTCATGTGACCGCGAATGCTCCTTTAGTGTCTGTGCCATTTCCCCCAAATCCGTCATCACATCGTCATCCGTTTGCAGAACCACCACCTTCTGCGACCCCATGACCCGTCACATGAGTTGCGAAATTTGCTTGTGTCGCTGTCTTGTAGGCGTGGAGCCCTTGTACCGCAGCGTAGCCCCTAGCTGAGCCAATCCCTCTGAGAGGTTCAGAGTATATTGCGCCGAGTACCTCATTGCCTTGAGCTGATAGAAGGCCTACTGCTCCGTCAATTTGTCTTGTGTGTTTTGGCGCACCATTCTCTAGCCATCCTCAGACACCCTGTGCATGGAACTGGCATTCATGGCCTTGTTGAGACGGCGCACTTGTTGCACCTCTCTAGGGGCCTACCTATCTTTGGACACCTTCTCTGCCAGCTGCCACACCATGGCATCCGGCTGATCCCACCGATCATATATTTGTTGCTCCTGATCTGTGGGCTGTATGTCCCGTAGTGCCGCCAGATGTGCCGCCGATTTGCGGGAAACTCCCTAGTTCATAATCCTCGAAGGATCTTGTCGTGTCGCCCCCGGCTCCTGCCCTGGAAAAGGCGGCATCTGCATGTGTATATCCTGTGCCCAGGCTTTCATAAGCTCCCGGGCCTCCAGCATCCACGTTGGTACTCGGGCGCATGGCAGCATCTGCAAATACTCCGGCGTGAAAGCCGCCATGACCGCCTAGTGATCCGATACCCCCAACTGCACCACTTGGACCTGCGCCATAGCCGCCACCCATGGGAGTGATACATAAATGCTGCGGCCAATCCGTCGGCTGACTATCTTGCCCCCTGGCTGCACATGGGAGCGTGTATACCCTTCCTGTAATTCATCACTAGATCTCGTGAGAGGCCACACATCCTGCAATTCCCAATCGTCCACCATATTGTGCTGCCCCTATCTCCACATCCTATACGTGCCACTCTACCCGGCCATTAACATGTGTCTCTTGCATGTGCACATCCAGCCGCTGCTTACTTGCTGCCTTCAAAAGTTTGCAATACTTGTACACTGGTCTTGAAGTCATTGTGAACAAACCATTCGCAGTCAATGTCATCACCCGTAACTGGTCTAGGCATGGGCCTCCTATTGGGTGTGACGGCGCGCCCGTTGCCGTTGCGATTTGGTACCCTGCCACTGTCTCATCACCTCTGAAACGGACAAGACTGCACCTCCCTTTCCTTTACCACTGCTATCCGCTCCTTTGCCAAGCACCATTGTCCATGCTCCCGGCGCTAGATTACCGTGCGAGGTGGTTGTTGCTGTCACCCCCGACGACGAGGCCGTGTTTGTAGTGTCCTTGGGCAGCAGCGATTGCTGCGCTTGCACCCCTAACCTCTTAGGCGTCATATAAGTGGATTTCGGCTAAGGGTGGGTTTCTAGCAGTTGCGTCGCCTTCCCTAGAGGGCATTCCCGTGTGAAATGTCCTTCTTTGCCACACCTATAGCATATCAGCAGCTTTGTGTCTGCAACGCCAGCAGGCTTCCTTCGCCATTGTCGCTGCTTCTCGTGTACATACTGCTCTCGAGACAGTAATCGGTAGGCACAATCCTCTGTGAGAATAACGGTGCCTTCATGCGTGGCTGCGTCCATGGTAGACACTCGCCATGTTGCCGTGCCCCGATCTCCAACATTCCACCACATTCGCGAAATCGACCCCAGCTCCATAGGATCAAACCCCAAGCTCTCGAGTACCATTGCATGTACCTGTGCAGCAAGTAGCCATGGCTCTAGCTCCGTCACATAAATGATGTCTATTCCCCCAACAGAGGACGTTGAGTTGTCGGACATCGGGTCATCGCCATCCGCATCCCCCAACGGGGTTCGAGCCGGTACTCTTGATGAGTAGCCCCAGTTGCCGCGCCATTGCCACGATGCTAGACTCCATCATGTCAGCGTTTTGCTGCCCATTAACGCCCACCTGCAACCACACCATCAAGCTCTGTCATCATGCCCACCATGCTGGACCTCAGCCGTGGAGCCATGGCATCTTTGGCATCGCCTGCTGCCCAAACATCGTAAGAGAACTCATGCGCATCAGTGCTTTCTGCAGCCCACTCCTCAACTGTCATGACATCAAAGTACGGGCTTAACGAGTGCTTTGGGATGTTTCCGCGAGGAGTTCCAGCATCGCCTCCGCAAAGAAAACCGCCGCCCCCGGGACGAAGCCCTCCATCACTAGCCGCCTCTCCCCCTTGGCCTGGAAATCCTTCATCACCCCCCGCAATTGAAGCTTGCTTGGCTTGAACTGCCACTAGCCCCTGAGGGATCTTTCTTTTCCTTGCGCGTCGCACCTTGGTGCCATCGCTTTCAGGCAGCAACTTCAAAAACTTCACTTTGGGATCGGACAGGCTTCGCATTCTGCCTTGGCGTACTTCAATCACCCACATAGCCGCATGCGCGCCATCGCCCATCTTCACTGGTCGAGACGTCAAGTACACTTCCTCCAGCCCAGGTGGGGTGTTCTCAATGTGATTTTTCTCATACACCGTCGTGAGAGCCTCACTCTCTGCAGCAAGGCGATGCATAATCATTCGGTCCACACCCTCGAACGCCATGATCATCCGAACACAGGCAACCAGCTGCACCAGGGACTCCCGTGCATGCGACACATACCTCACAGTATACCTTAGTATACTTGGTGTACCTCACCCTCAAGGCTTGCGAGCACCACATCCAAAATCTGTCCACTGTAATAGCCGATCGTATGTCCAGCGCGTCTTCAAAAGCCTCGTTCGATACCGACCCAAACGTGACTTTCGGGGAACGGAACAACATGCGATCAATGAGGTGTACCTCGGACTGCCGCCTTGTCCTGCTGCAGCCATCGCTCATTCGGCTCCTCGCCCATGTCAACGTCCACATCAGTAGCACCAACATCGTTGGGCTTCCTGGCGGCACCACCTTCAGATTTCACTGCCTCATCATCACTAGGCTGTAGTTGGGCATCTAGCTGCATACAAGGCTGCAGTGCAACCCATTTGCTATCCACCTCGTGCTCCCCATCACCGGCGTCATTGGCACTTCTCTTGGCCGGTTGTGAGCAGCTCCCCACGGCACTCTCCCAGTCCAAAGGCAGATCCACTGCGGCCAACGTCAAATCTACGGCATCCGTTGCACCGTCATGCTCCATCTAAACGCGTTCACGTGAACACAGGCTGGATGCACGAGACCCGTCCAACTGTGTGATTGGCTGACGTTTGTTTTGAGGCTGTTTATTGCCCCCTCGCATGCAGCATCAATGTGAAAAGAGGTCCGGTGTGTGTGTGTGTGTGTGTGTGTGTGATGCCCAAATCTTTCAAAGAGTGCTCAAACTCCGCGCGCGTGTGTGTGCTCTGTACTGTTTACGAGGGCAAGGGCCGATTAAAGTCCTGGATGCTGTGCGATGGGTTAAGCGAGGGGGTTATGTACTATTTACCAGGGAGATCCATGTGCAGCTATGGCGTGGCATGCACATTCGTGCGGACATGAGAGTCGGCATCATGTGTGCTATGGTTCCACCCCTTCTGCTGAATCAGAACCCCAGCAAAAAGACAGGATTAGGTGTGCTCAGTGCTGGCTCTCCCATGGCCCTGCGCAAACAAGGCGCACGGTTGCAGGTCTGGGTCCTCCTCCGTGTCAAAGGACCTTGGCGCCGGGGGGGGAGGGGGGAACAGGCGGCAGTGGCCGCCGTCGTTTTGGTGCTTGCGGTGTACCGGGTGTGTGCGGAGAGCGGCATCTTGCGTTTCTTCCGTGGGCCTTCTGCGTTGGCTCACCGCTTGCAAGGTAACTGTTTGGCGGAGGTCACCACTTTGTGGTGGCCGCGGGAGGTGCAGTGCCTGATTGGGGCAGGGTGGCGGGTTGTGCCGTGTGCAAAGGTGGGACAGTGGTAATCACGCTACATATCCTGTGAGATGGTGCTTCTGCATGCAGCAGTGCTACGCCGTTTTGCCTAGACGGCGGCATGTGACGCAGGCTGGCATCGCGTGTTGCGAGCATGTGGTGTGTTGTGCGGGCGCTGAGGCGCAGGGAATGCATTGTGGGGCCTGAGCCGGCTCCCTTTGGCGCCTGGTTGTGGTGTACGGTGCCTGGGGAACTTTGCCGTCCCCCATAACCGGAAAAAGGTCCCTGGCAAATGCACCGCTGGAGCCGCCTTTTGCCATGACATGATGCTCCATGGACGGCATGAGCCCCGTATTGAGATTGCACGTGAGTGCACGCCACAGGCGTGCCACCTGGACCTTCTATGGAGTCTTGCGTGCGCGGTATACATATGGCCTGTGCACTGCCGTGCGGGAGTGTGAGCGTGTGATCCAGGTGGTTTCACAATATCATGCCAACGTGTTGATGTGTGTGATCATTTGGTGCCATTTTGTGTGTGTGTGTGTGTGTGTGTGTGTGTGTGTGTGTGTGTGTGTGTGTGTGTGTGTGTGTGTGAAGACGCCGCCAAACTCAGGCGTGGGCTAGGCCCTTCAACAAATGCCAACATGTTTGTATTGGCACCCTGTCTAGACAAATCTCAGCCTTTACGGTCGCCTCATTATAGGGCAAATGCAAACGGGTGCCCCATTGTAAATGTAATTACTGGCCCACACAGCGGCAAGAAGGCAATGATAATTGTCTTCCTACCGTGCGGGTAGGCACAAGCGATTGTGGCACTGTATTGTGGCATTGTACATCAGCCATGCTGCAAATCAAAGCTATGTTTTTTTTTTTCAAAGAGAGCTCACAAGAACGTAGGCATGTTCAATCATGGTTCTAGCGCTAACTCCGTCGTGTTGGGTGTTGGTTAGTTGCCACCAGAACCAATTTGCTGTACACGGTGTTTATGGCATTGCTCACCTAGAGAAACCACATAACCCCAGCCTTCTCTGAGTTCTGAGACTGAGTAAGAACCTGGGGCAGTCATGTGTATGGGAACACAGTGGATACCGCGGTCACCTTGGCTGTTGGGGGCAATGGGTTGAAAATAGCCTACCTTTCGCACAGCGCACAGTGCACCCCCACAACATCCCCCCCCCCCGCGCGAAGGACGTCTGTAGCACAGCGCTGGGGCACGAGCAGCGAGCAGTCCACAGCGCAGGAAGACAAAGGGCCCGTCAGTGGCCCAACAGACCATCGGACCCTCTCCTCCGAACAAAGGGGCCTGGTGGTTGAGACACGGACGAGGCACGGACGGGCGTCACACAACAACTGCGCAACGTCACCATGCGGCCACCCCCGGGCCACCATACCGCACAACATCCCCCCCCCCCCTTCGCCGTGTGCCAGCACCACTGAACAAGACGAGTGGGGAGGTCGGGGGGGAGTCGATGGGGGCTCCAACCCTCCCTCCCCCTCACGACCTGTATCGTTTCGGTCGCCCCTGAGAACCGCTTGCCTTTGGGCCACATGTAAGCACCGCGTCGCCCAAGCCTGAGGTTCTTGTCTGATTGGGGATGTCCTTGACTGGCAGGGCCTCTTTGGGCAGGCTGCTGAAATAGCCCCTTTGGCGGAACCCCCCCCCTCCTCCAGCAGGTCTCCTTGAGCCAGTACCCACAGAGGCCCCCTTTCGACATTTCCAGACAAGTGCTTGTCAAACATTGTTCTGTGGACATTCACATCTGGAAGTTGTATGGTGGGCAACGGCCGGCGGTTGGCGCTGGCCCACAGGGCGGCCGGTCCTCAGTGAAAACAACAAAATCCTCATTGTTAGACCGCCCTGCCAACAACGCTCGGCTGTCACTCCCTGACCCTGACCCACACTCCCGTGGACTGTCCTCACACAATTCCGATGTCTCCCCCCCCCCCCCCCCCACCCACCACATTGGGAGCGGGAGGCGCCCTCGCAGGCAGAGTCCAGCACACAGGCCATACCTGTGCACTTGCCGGGAAGGGGCTGTGAGTGGCCCCTGCATCCGCATCACGTGGAGCAGTGGAGGGTGTGAGAGGATCGGACTCATCCCGCGCAAGTGGCTGATACGCCGGGCCACCCACTCCCAAGAAGCCCCACGTGCCTGGGGGCGGACCTGGCAGCATTGCAGAGGGAGGCGGGGGCTGCGCAGGAGTTGGTGCAGGCGGGGAAACGGAGGGGAGGGCTGCGGTGTTCCAGGACCGAAGGGGCCATACACACAGTGTCCGGACGTCTTCTTCCCCCACCACTCACACTGCCATTGCACTGCCCCCACTTGTGTGCAGTCCAAACGGTCAGAATTGCGTGGGACTCACAGACATGCCGCTTCTCCCCCCCCCCCCCCCGACCCCGCCTCCGGGTATCTGATCTGTCTTCAGAACTGGCCTGGTGAGGTCCCAGTGTCTGTGCATCACAGCCGTACCCCTCTCCCTCTCTCTCTCCCTCCCTCGCTCTCCCCTCCCTCCCTCCCTCCCTCCCTCCCTCCCTCCCTCCCTCCCTCCCTCCCTCCCTCCCTCCCTCCCCTCCCTCCCTCCCTTCCTCCCTCCCTCCCTCCCTCCCTCTCCCTCCTTCCCTCCCTCCCACACACACACACACACACACACACTCTCTCTCTCTCTACATTCATCCACTGAAGCCACGCCGATCCCCCCCCCCCCCCATGCACAGCAGAAGCATTTGTGAGTAGCCCACTCTCACCTAGTAACAACAATTTCCCCCCCCCGGCTGTTAGGGGGCCAAGCACGCTGCCCAGCTCTCACAGCGTTTTTTGTTTTTGAGCCTACCCTCTTCACTTGGGTGGGCACCCCCCCCCCCATCCATGTGTGGGGGATGCCCTCCTCGAAGGGCGAACTCTTACGTACACCCAGAGGTACCAACCGGCTACTTACTCAGCCTTGATGGCGCACCCCCCGCATACAGACACACACAGAAAGAGGGAGGGAGGGAGGGAGAGAGGGAGAGGGAGAGAGAGAGAGAGAAAGAGAGACTGCCAGAGAGAGTGTGTGTTCCCGCGCCCGTTTGTGTGTACCCATCGTATTAAGGAGGGCAGGCGTCCTTCATACAGGGGAGTTCGAAGGGGAGGTAAGGGAGAGGGTTCCCCTGCCCCCCTTACCCCCGATGCCCCCCCCCCCCCCCGGTGAAGCACGGGGCGTCAGAGGGACCTAGGGCGGTCAACCAGGCGGGCGTTTCTGCATGCCTTTGTACCGGCCCTGTTCCAGGGTGCCATGTGTTGTGGGGATGCCATCGTGGCGGGGACCGGGGCAGCCGGCAGGCAGGACACGAAAGACATGAAGCCCACAATGAATGAACGCTGGCAGCAACAAGGCATTGGCAGCTCGTGAAGCTCCTTGTTGTGCCGGCGCAGCAGCAGCCCTGCTCCACACCATGCGGCCACAAGTCCCTGGGGCTTGCTGCCACTGTCAGTGGTCTCGTTGCAGGTGCAGAGTTGTGTGGTGCAGTGCCGCCCCCTGCGCTGCTGGACTGCCATTCCCATGAGCACATGGGGGGGGGCCTACACTGGGGCCTACGCTGGGCTCTCCGTCAGCGGTGACATGGCTCACAGACCTTGGGATTCATCGGTGTTTGTACGGGCCAGCAGCGCCTCGGCCTCGGAAGTCTCTGCCTCCGGGTCTTGGGACCGTCGCCGAAATTTGTTCAGCATCCGCAGAGATCATAACAAACACCCCATAACACTGTCAGGCCACAGGGTACGCATGCACGTCTAACCCCTGCCCCCTTGGTCTTGCACGAATGACCACACGCAATGCACCCCACAGAGATGGGTCCAACTTGGTGCTCCAGAATCCCCTGGCGCTGTTACAACTCCCACATCAGCACCTTCCAAATCTTCACGGTCTGGCAGTGGTCACAGCCAGTGAAAGGCAGCCAGCGCTGGGGGTGGCATGGACACCAGGGGGACGGAAGCATCCCTCTCCATAATTAGAATTTGGACAATTGCGCTCATCCCCAAGTCTGAAGTACCAACCAGCCTAGCTCTCATCCCCCGACCCCTTTTTCCCCTTGTCCCCCGGCAGCAAAGTGGCTGGCACTAGACGTAAAACTCTAAGACGACCTTCCCTGGGCACAAAACAGGCACGCACAACACAAGGCAATTGTTTTGTCCTGTGACCACCATCCCGTCGATTGCCAGCGTTCGACCACCCACAAACGTCAGTTGACCGCCCAACAGGTCAGTCTGCTGGCCTTGTCCATGGGTGCAGACCCTGTGTGGGAGTGCACACGCACCAGCGGTTGCCTTCAGGAGCATGACCGCTGTTCTGGGCAAGTCTGGGACCGCCGTTTGGCGGTTGGCAGCGGTGGATGATTCACTGTGGACAGCATGTTCTGACACATACTTGACCCTCTTCAGTGGCCCCCATCACTGACCCAACAGCTGCAATACTTTTGTGGCACAATCGTAGCATGCGGCACAAATATTGGCTGCTCTAGGCCACCCTGCAGCCACTCGGAGTGATGTTTGTCCAATTGTTGGGCATGCCAATGCCCCAACGGGCCGGATTTGGCAATAATCATATCCTTGTGACAATTCCCCAATTGCTGTCACCTTTTGAAAAATCATGGGCAGTTCAGTTCACACACCTACACACCGACCGGGGGCCACACACCTCCTGGGGGCCACACACCTCCTGGGGGCCACACACCTAATGGGGGGCCACACACCTACCGGGGGCCACACTTGCTCCGGGTGATTGTTGATTGTTCCGACCGTGCAGTCCCTTCCTCTGTGAATCGGGTAAGAGGATGGCCTTGTGTATCACCCTCTGGTGGTTCTTTGACGGTTAATATCCTGCATCTGGTCATGGGTTAGTGGGTGTGGCGTTCATGCAATGCCTCATGTCGCGCGACGGTGCTGCCGCTCGTGGTCGTACTTGCTCTGTGGCTCGCCCCATTCGGCCCTATGATCCGTGGGAGCACTCGACACTTGTACGTGGGTGGGGTTGGTGGGTGAGGTGAGGGGTAAACCGAGCTGGCCCCTGCCACTGTACAGAACCCTCCCCCCTCCCCCACTTGACACCGGGTGTACTACACGGTACCCCACCAGCGTTTGTGGAACGCCCCCTCCCCCTCTGCACTGGACACCGATTGCACTACTGTGACCTAACATCAGGTGTGGAACGGGGGCCATTCACACACAGGTCAAAGTCCGCCCCGTCATTAGTACCCAATGCAACTTGCGGTTGTATTGGTCCGTCGTACCCGATGGGCACATGGGGATGTTCTACATGAGTTACACGTCCCAGTGGTACAAGGGGACCTCCCAGCGTTTGAGGACCCCCCTTCCCCCATCATCAAGCTGGAGCCGGCACTGACAGGGTGCCGTGCCACAAGGGGGAGGCTTGCTCGTGGTGGAATGGAGCCTGGACTGCAAACCCCTTGACACCCCCCGCAACAAAAATCCGTCTGAATGTCACCAACTCCACACAGCCAGTCCCACTGGGTGTTGTCAAACCCAAGGACCCATGGCCGGTGGTACAACCCACCCTAAAAGAATTCGGGGGAAATTTTCCAACAAATCGGGGCAACAAATCGGGGACCACTTTCAGCAGGTTTTTAGCATGATTTTTGGGAAAACAGCTTCCCAGTGACCTGGATCTCGGTCCCAGGCCCCCCAAACACCTTTTGTCTGGTTGTTGCACAGGCCCCAAACACACCTTCTGCTTGGTTGTTACACAGTTAGAGTCAAGTGGAAACCCGAAATCTGTCTCGATTTTCGAAAAAAAATTTCACCGTTCGGTCTGTACATGGTCCTTGAGCAGTAGTATGTCAGGCACAGTCAGTGACGCAGTTGTCATAGCTTGCAGTTAAATGCTGCTGGTTCAAATCCCACTATGAACGTTGTTATCATCTGCCTTGGAGTGGTCACTTGGGCTCGAACAGAAGGTGCAAGATCTGTCACTGCCTGCAAGCGGGAGCGTTTGCAACCACAAATATGACAGGCCAAAGCAGCCTGTCCACACAAAAAGTAAGATGCGTCCATACCAAGCACTGTCAATTATTAACAGGGCACCAAGAATCCAACAAATGGGGGCACAAACTTGGGGCAAATCAGGGGAATCGGCCCCCGATCTGGGGGGGGGGGTTGTGTATAAAGGCTGTTGGGCTGCTGGCAGGGTACCCATATTTTGTGTGTGGCCTGGGGTGTGGGGGGTGGGGCACAGTTTTCTGGGCGAGAGTGCAACATCTGTGTCAAGGCTGAACTGCAGCATCAGTGCCCCCTTGGCATCGGTACCAACGCCCCCCCCCCCCCCCCCCTCCCACACCGCGCCCCACCTGCCCAGCGGCCAGGGACCACACAACCGTGTGCCCCCAAGTGGTAGCTCCCGTGGTCAGGGGGGGGGTGTCCGGCAACTGCACCCACAAAGCCTTCCCCAAAGGATGCGCCACGCCTCCCCATTTCCGCGTGTGGCACCCAGACCGTGCAGTTTGGAGGGTGCACTCTTCACCACAAATGATGTGGGACGTTGGACCGTCAGGGTTTACAACGGCCCTCACCAACGCAGATCAGCGCTGTGCTGCAGTGCTCTCAAGTACTGCTCACATCAACCGACATTATGCCCATCCTTTGGACTCAGTGTGGTCGTGTTGGTGACACGACGTGCCGTTCAAGACGAAGGGCGGGTGGAATGGCGGCCACGGAAGAGGGGGGGGGGGGGCAGAGGGCGTTCCAGTCCGTGGCAAAGGAGGAGCCCACTGTTAAGTGTGGCACCGGATGTGGACAGGCTCCAGGTCCCCCTCGCTCGGCACTGCCGGACTCTGGGGTCCGGCCAGAGACTGTCAGCCACTGGCTCTTCTACTCAAATCCTTTTGCCAACCCCTAAATTTCAAACACTAAACACGAGTTTGAATTTGGTACAAAGAGAGTTCTGGGCCAAATAACTTCCCAAAGAAGATGATTCGGAGCACACTGGATGGTCCTGATCGCAGGCGCCCGCTGATTCGGACCGTTTCCCACCTGCGGCCTTCAGCCCAGCAGCGGAGCTGCGGCCGAGGGAAACGCGCCGCGGGTGGGCAATGCATGCGGGGCGGAGGGCTACCACTTGGGGAACAATTTGAGGGTTTTTCTTGGGGGCAGGCCCAAAATTGAGGGGGGAGGTTTCGGTACTACTCCTTAAAAACGAAGGAAAAAAAGTATCAGGTCCCTTGCTGTTGTTTCTAAGTGGATGGTTGCCGTTACAGGGGGGGTATTTTGCGCCAAGTCAAATTCGCGGTGGTAAATTTCGCTGTGGGAAATTTCGTGGGGCCCCCTGGATTTTGTGTGGTACCCCCCGCCAGAGTCCACAATGTGTACTGCCAGTGTGCGAGAAATTCGTGGAGAACGCCGAATTTCGCGTGGGAAATCTCGCGGTCAATTTGAAACGCCAAATTTCCCACGCGAAATTAAAGTGCCACAAAATCCCCCCCCCGTATTTCCTGCTGGGTTCTGGATGGCCACTGCTATTTTTGGATAGGCTCTGGACTCGAAGCTCAGAGCTTGCTTAAAACGGAAGGAAATGTTTGGGAGGAGGGAGCGCTTCCAAATTTGTCCCCATCAATTTTGTCCCCATCTCCTCATTCCGGTGGTACGTGCTGCCGGGCACCGCGAGGCCGACGCAAGTCGCGGGGCTGCGATCCCGGCCGTGAGTTCGTGGAATCAGTCTGTGACTGCAGAGGGCAGCACGCGCACATGGCTCACAGTCGAGGGCAGCGGTCCACGGCACATGTTGGGGACGCACGGTGGGCCTGCCCATGTCCGTCATGGAGGCTCCGCCCATTCAACGTCCGTATTTTCAAGGAACTTGGCGAGGGCGTGTTGAGGCAGAGGGTTCGTGTTGTAGCACCGCAGCACGGGGACCCCTGCTGCCTGCGCCATGTCCGTCACACCCGCGGTGACCTCCTGCACCAGTTGCCCTTCGTCTGGCCGCTTGAGATTGCACGCAACTTCAATGCAGGGCTTGTCTGGAAGTGGGGCAAGGGGGTGAAAGCGGCCGTGGGGGCGGGCGATGGAGTGGCGATAAAGGTGAGGCAGAGCATGAGCGTGTGGATGAGGGTGAAGGTTTGGGTGAGGGACGGTATGTGGAAGGGTGTGGCTGAGGGTGAGGATATGGGTGAGAGCTCAGAGGAACCGCATGGCGCTAGCCTCGGCCACACTGCGGCTCTGTGAAACCTGCTTTGCAAAGTGCCATGGGGCCGAAAACCTTCAAGTGCGTCCCCGTCCCGTTCAGTGTGACTGTATTTTCTTTTTTTTGGTGGCTTCCAAACTCGGCGCTGCGGACAATCGGCGAATAGAGGGTATGCACTTTGTAGTGACCTCATCATACATCTACAACTCTGTCCGCACTGCAGCAATGTCCGCATTGGATGGGGTTTAACAAATACCTTGAGGCTCAAGGCACAAGGTTCGTGTACGTGAGTCCCCTGCCGGCCTAAACTCACGCCGCCCACTGAGTAGCAGGAGCAAAACTCGCGACTTCGATGCCCTGCCCTCGGTTGATATGAGGGTCCAGTGCACCCGTCACCAAAACAACAACAACAACAACAACAAAACAACAACAACAACAATAACGACCAAAACAACAACAACAACAACAACAAAACAACAACAACAACAACAACGACCAAAACAACAACAACAACAACAACAACAACAACAACAACAACAGCAACAACAACAACAACAACAACAGCAACAACAACAACAACAACAACAGCGACCAAAACAACAACAACAACAAAACAACAACAACAAAACAACAACAACAACAACAACAACAACACAGCAATACAACAACAACAACAACACCGACAATGACACCACCACCACCACCACCACCACCACCACCACCACCACCACCACCACCACCACCACCACCACCACCACCACCACCACCAACACAAGACACACAAGACACACAAGGCACACACTTGTGGCTGCCGAAACGTGCAGAAAGGCCATAGATTCCACGTCTGGAATGCCGCCCGAAGTGGCACGCACTGCCTTCGCGATGCATCTGCCCAACTTGAGGTCATCGGTGTCCAAAACGACGTTGTAAGAGAGCACATAGGGGGTGGCGCCGCAGAGAGAAATGCCACTCTGTGGATACGACAGGGGCAGAGGCGTGGGCAGACCAAGAGGGAAAAAAAACAAACGGCAGCAATCAGACCCACACCCACGCCCACACCCACACCCGCACCTACACCCAAAGCCACATGCACGTGCATCCTCACACCCGCAAGGAGGGAGGGAGGGAGGGAGGGAGGGAGGGAGGGAGGGAGGGAGGGAGGGAGGGAGGGAGGGAGGGAGGGAGGGAGGGAGGGAGGCAGCGAGCAAGAGAGTGGGGGAGCAGGAGGGGGAGAACCGCACACCACACACCTTCTGAGACACAGGCCCAGATGGACCAAAGTCCGGTTGCACCCCAAACAACTGCACCCCCTGCTGCTGCCAGTCCGTTGCAAAGAAGGTGGTCTGCTTCCGCAGGTCTGCAAGCTTGCGCCCTTCTGCATGAGCTGCGCCATAGAGCATGACCTGATGTCCAGCCTCCCCCAACTGCCGCCCAATGCCCTGGGCACAGGCTGCAGCATCGTCAAGGGTTGCGCTCGCTCCCGGAAGAGGGTGGATTGGGATCAAATCCACCGCCCCAATGTGGTTGTGGGGTTTTGTTGCACCAGCAGGGGCCTAGGAGTGGAGGAGGCCCATGTTGATGGATGGAGGGGGTCAAGGTGAGGTGAAGAGCATGGAGCTATGGGGTATGGGCTTAGAGGAGGTTTGTGTGTATGTGTCTGTGTGTGACGCCCAAATATTCATCCAAATCCACAGTGTTCACCATAATACACCACCTCTCTACAGCAATGTTCGCACTGCAGCGATGTTTGGTTTCTCGCCTCCGCGCGGCCTTTCCTCCCTCTCAGCACAGCACAAAGATTATATGTAGTCCTTCATGTGCCTACCGCACCCTGCAGCCCTGCATGCCCATGCGCCGATCCCTGTGCAAGGGCGCCAATTGGGTGAGCTTGCGAACGCACGCGGCGGTGGAATGACTGACGCGGTTTGCTCTCCTCAAATTGAAGCGATCTCTGTACCTTACGCCCCGCTTGTGGGCCCTACAGCCTGCGCTCCACCTCTGGCATAAGCGCCAATCGCTCCGGCTCCACCCTCCGTCTTTGCGCCGCCCTTCCCGGCACGTCCCCGGACTCTGGTGTCGTGGGTCGTAAATTCTATTGCCTTCGGCAAGTCCACCTCGCAGAGAATCTACACCAAGCAACACACACCCAAGATAGGGTAAAAACTACATAAATGCGGGCTAAACCATGCTTTACATATCTTGGATGTTCATTTTAGGTGATCACGGTATCAGAAAAACAACTTTCGAAAACTTCGATTTTTGAGCTGCCCGGGGTGAAAAACTGCATAAGCAGGTTGTGCACCAATCCCTTGGGAGCCCCCCCCCCCCCCCCGGACCTAATACCCCAATAGGGTGAAAAACACGTAAATACGGCCTAAAACATGCTTTGCATACCTTGGATGGTCATTTTAGGTGATCACAATATCAAAAAAACAAGTTTCGAAAACTTCGATTTTTGAGCTGCCTAGGGTGCAAAACTGCATAAGCAGGTTGTGTACCAATCCCTTGGGAGAGCCCCCCCCCCCCCCCGGGACCTAATACCCAAATCGGGTGAAAAACACGTAAATACGGTCTAAAACATGCTTTACATACCTTGGATGGTCATATCACGTCGGCACAATATCATAAAAATAACTTTCGAAAACTTTGATTTTTGAGCTGCCTAGGGTGCAAAACTGCATGAGCAGGTTGTGTACCAATCCCTTGGGAGACTCCCCTGCCCCCCCCCCCCCCCCCCGGACCTAATACCCAAATCAGGTGAAAAACACGTAAATACGGTCTAAAACATGCTTTACATAGCTTGGATGGTCATTTTAGGTGGTCACAATAGCAAAAAAACAACTTTTGAAAACTTCGATTTTTGAGCTGCCCAGGGTGAAAAACTGCAGTAGCAGGTTGTGGACCGGCGCATTCACTAGCCCATTATTGGTGGAAACAGCCATTTCGCGTCTTTGGCAAGGCATTTCAGCAGCCCTGGGCAAGGCTACAGAGTGCAAAAAACGTTCTTCCATATCCTAGGAGGCATATACTGTCACAACATCCCCACTCGCACCCCTCGGAGTGGGTACCACGGGGTCACCGAGGTCGCCAAAATCGCCAACATAGCAAAAATGGCCAAAAAATGCATAAACTGCATGAGCGCTCGTCCCACTCTGCCCCATACAAACCCTATGGAGTCGGGACCCGGAAACACTTTTTCGGCTCAAAATCCAAAAAAAACCAAAAGATTCATGATTTTCGGCCCAAAAAAGGGGGGGTCATTTTTTGACCCCCCCCCCCACCCCCCCCACCCCCCACCCCCCCCCCCCCCTCCTTGAAAACCTCAAAAAGTGGGTTTCAAGTGGGGGGGGTCTAGGGGGGTCCGGACCAAAAACTCATTGGGGGATGCGTTTATTGGGCAAAATAATGATTTTACAAGGGGTTAAACTAACAATTCAACCCCTTGGGGTAGGGTACGCGAATAGGCCCAAAAAAGCCAAAATGGGGGGGTATGTGGCGTTTTCCCCATATATACGCCTGCCTGGCTTTGATCTAACAACCTCTGCGAGGTGATTGGGGCTTTTGGGAGGCTACATAGGCCTAGCGGCTACTACGTGGGTCCCCATGGGTGTTCAAGTACCCGTATTGTCACTAAATCGTCACCCAAACCCTTCCCAGGTGCGACAGAAGGGTTTGGGAAAACACCCAAATTCTATTGCCTTCGGCAAGTCCACCTCGCAGAGAATCTACCGCGAGCAACACACACCCAAAATAGGCTGGAAACTACGTAAATACGGCCTAAAACATGCTTTACATACCTTGGATGGTCATTTTAGGTGATCACGGTATCAAAAAAATAAGCTTCGAAAACTTCGATTTTTGAGCTGCCCAGGGTGACAAACTGCATAAGCAGGTTGTGTACCAATCCCTTGGGAGACCCCCCCCCCCCTGGACCTAATACCCAAATCGGGTGGAAAACACGTAAATACGGCCTAAAACATGCTTTACATACCTTGGATGGTCATTTTAGGTGATCACAATATCACAAAAACAAGTTTCAAAAACTTCCATTTTTGAGCTGTACGGGGTGAAAAACTGCATAAGCAGGTTGTGCACCCGTCCCTTGGGAGACCCCCCCCCCCCCCGGACCTAACACCCAAATAGGGTGAAAAACACGTAAATACGGCCTAAAACATGCTTTGCATAGCTTGGATGGTCATTTTGGGTGGTCACAATATCAAAAAAATATGTTTCGAAAACTTCGATTTTTGAGTTGTCCGGGGTGAAAAACTGCATAAGCAGGTTTTGCACCCGTCCCTTGGGAGACCGCCCCCCCCGCCCCCCCGACCTAACACCCAAAAAGGGTGAAAAACACGTAAATACGGCCTAAAACATGCTTTACATACCTTGGATGGTCATATTGTGTGGTCATAAAATATCAAAAAAACAAGTTTCGAAAACTTCGATTTTTTAGCTGTCCGGGGTGAAAAACTGCATAAGCAGGTTGTGTACCAATCCCTTGGGAGACCCCCCCCCCCCCCCCCCCGGACCTAATCCCAAATAAGGTGAAAAACGTATAAAAACGGCCTAAAACATGCTTCACATACCTCGGATGGTCATTTTGGGTGGTCAGAATATCAAAAAAACAAGTTTCAAAAACTTCCATTTTTTAGCAGCCTAGGGTGAAAAACTGCACAAGCAGGTTGTGTACCAATCCCTTGGAGCCCCCCCCCCCCCCCCCCCCGGACCTAATACCCAAATAGGGTGAAAAACGTGTAAATACGGCCTAAAACATGCTTTACATACCTTGGATGATCATTTTGGGTGGTCACAATATCAAAGAAACAAGTTTCAAAAACTTCGATTTTTGAGCTGTCCGGGGTGAAAAACAGCATAAGCAGGTTGTGTACCAAACCCCCAGGAGACCCCCCCCCCCCCCCGGACCTGATACCGAAATAGGGTGAAAAACACGCAAATACGGCCTAAAACATGCTTTACATAGCTTGGATGGTCATTTTAGGTGGTCACAACATCAGAAAAACAAGTTTCGAAAACTTCGATTTTTGAGCTTCCCGGGTTGAAAAACTGCATAAGCAGGTTGTGTACCGACCCATTCACTAGGCCATTATTGGTGGAAACAGTCATTTCGCGTCTTTGGCACGGGTTGTGAACGGCCCTAAGCAAGGCTAGAGACCACAAAAAACGTCCTTCCGTATCCTAGTAGGCATATATTGTCACAACATCCCCACTCGCACCCCTCAGAGTGGGTACCACGGGGTCACCGAGGTCGCCAAAACCGCCCACATACCAAAAATGGCTGAAAAGTGCATAAACTGCATGAGCGCTCGTCCCACTCTGCCCCATACAAACCCCATAGAGTCGGGACCCGGAAAAACTTTTTCGGCTCAAAATCGAAAAAAAACCAAAAGGTTCATGATTTTCGACCCAAAAAAAGGGGGGGTCATTTTTTGACCCCCCCCCCCACCCCCCCCCCCACCCCCCCCCCTCCCTCAAAACCTGAAAAAAGTGGGTTTCAAGTGGGGGGGGTCTGGGGGGGGTCCGGACCAAAAACTCATTGGAGGATGCGATTATTGGACAAAATAATGATTTTACAAGGGGTTAAACTAACAATTCAACCCCTTGGGCTAGGGTACGCGAATAGCCCCAAAAAGGCCAAAATGGGGGGGTATGTGGCGTTTTCCCCATATATACGCCTGCTTGGCTTTGATCTAACAACCTCTGCGAGGTGATTTCAAAAAAAATTCTATTGCCTTCGGCAAGTCCACCTCGCACAGATTCTACCCCAAGCCACACATACCTTAAATAGGGTAAAAACTACATAAATACGGCCTAAAAAATGCTTTACATACCTTGGATGGTCATTTTAAGTGGTGACAATATCAAAAAAACAAGTTTCGAAAACTTCGATTTTTGAGCTGCCCAGGGTGAAAAACTGCATCAGCAGGTTGTGTACCAATCCCTTGGGAGACCCCCCCCCCCCGTGCGGCCAATACCCAAATAGGGTGAAAAAAATGTAAATAAGCCTGAAACATGCTTTACATACCTTGGATGGTCATTTTAAGTGGTGACAATATCAAAAAAACAAGTTTCGAAAACTTCGATTTTTGAGCTGCCCAGGTTTAAAAACTGCATAAGCACGTTGTGTACCAATCCCTTGGGAGACCCCCCCCCCCCCCCCCGGGACCTAATACCCAAATAGGGTGAAATATACGTAAATACGGCCTAAAACATGCTTTACATACCTTGGATGGTCATTTTGGGTGATCACAATATCATAAAAACCAGTTTTGAAAACTTCGATTTTTGAGCTGCCCGGGGTGAAAAACTGCATAAGCAGGTTGTGTACCAATTCCCTAGGAGCCCCCCCCCCCCCCCCCTGACCTGATACCCAAATAGGATGAGAAACACGTAAATACGGCCTAAACCATGCTTTACATAGTTTGGATGGTCATTTTGGGTGGTCACAACATCAAAAAAAGAAGTTTCGAAAACTTCGATTTTTGAGTTGCCCGGGGTGAAAACTGCATAAGCAGGTTGTGTACCAGCCCATTCACTAGGCCATTATTGGTGGAAACAGTCATTTCGCGTCTTTGGCACGGGTTGTGAACGGCCCTAAGCAAGGCTAGAGACTGCAAAAATCGTCCTTCCGTATCCTAGTAGCCATATATTGTCACAACATCCCCACTCACACCCCTCAGAGTGGGTACCACGGGGTCACCTAGGTTGCCAAAACCACCAACATAGCAAAAATGGCCGAAAAGTGCATAAACTGCATGAGCGCTCGTCCCACTCTGCCCCATACAAACCCCATGGAGTCGGGACCCGGAAACACTTTTTCGGCTCAAAATCGAAAAAAACCAAAAGATTCATGATTTTCGACCCAAAAAAAGGGGGGGTCATTTTTTGACCCCCCCCCCCCACCCCCCCACCCCCCCACACGCCCACCCCCCCACCTCCCTGAAAACCTCAAAAAAGTGGGTTTCAAGTGGGGGGGGGTCTGGGGGGGGTCCGGACCAAAAACTCATTGGGGGATGCGTTTATTGGACAAAATAATGATTTTACAAGGGGTTAAACTAACAATTCAACCCCTTGGGGTAGGGTACGCGAATAGGCCCAAAAAGGCCAAAATGGGGGGGTATGTGGCGTTTTCCCATATATACGCCCGCCTGGCTTTGATCTAACAACCTCTGCGAGGTGATTCTATTGCCTTCGGCAAGTCCACCTCGCAGAGAATCTACCCCGAGCAACACAAACCCAAAATAGGGTGGAAACTACATAAATACGGGCTAAAACATGCTTTACATACCTTGGATGATCATTTTAGGTGATCACGGTATCAAAGAAACAAGTTTCGAAAACTTCGATTTTTGAGCAGCCTATGGTGAAAAACTGCATAAGCAGGTTGTGTACCAATCCCTTGGGAGCCCCCCCCCCCCCCCTAGACCTAATACCCAAATAGGGTGAAAAACGTGTACATTTGGCCTGAAACATGCTTTACATACCTTGGATGGTCATTTTAAGTGGTCACAATATCAGAAAAAACAAGTTTTGAAAACTTCGATTTTCGGCTGTCCAAGGGGAAAAACTGCATAAGCAATGTGTACCAATCCCCGAGGAGCCCCCCACCC
>OZ038400.1:38082031-38154029 GCA_964036045.1 Eutreptiella sp. 'Long Island Sound 2002' | reverse complement strand
ACCTGATACCAAATAGGGTGAAAAACCAGCTAAATACGCCCTAAAACATGCTTTCCATAGCTTGGGATGGTCATTTTGGGTGGTCACAATATCAAAAAATATGTTTCGAAAACTTCCATTTTTGAGCTGTCCGGGGTGAAAAACTGCATAAGCAGGTTGTGTACCAATTCCCTAGGAGCCCCCCCCCCCCCCCCGGACTTGATACCCAAATAGGGTGAGAAAACACGTAAATACGGCCTAAACCATGCTTTACATAGTTTGGATGGTCATTTTGGGGTGGTCACAATGTCAAAAAACAAGGTTCAAAAATTCTATTGCCTTCGGCAAGTCCACCTCGCAGAGAATCTACCGCGAGCAACACACACCCAAAATAGGGTGGAAACTACATAAATACCGGCTAAAACATGCTTTACATACCTTGGATGATCATTTTAGGTGATCACGGTATCAAAAAAACAAGTTTCGAAAACTTCGATTTTTGAGCTGCCCAGGGTGACAAACTGCATAAGCAGGTTGTGTACCAATCCCTTGGAGCCCCCCCCCCCCTTGGACCTAATACCCAAATGGGTGAAAAACACGTAAATACGGCCTAAAACATGCTTTACATACCTTGGATGGTCATTTTAGGTGATCACAATATCACAAAAACAAGTTTCAAAAACTTCGATTTTTGAGCTGTCCGGGGTGAAAAACTGCATAAGCAGGTTGTGCACCCGTCCCTTGGGAGACCCCCCCCCCCCGACCTGATACCCAAATAGGGTGAAAAACACGTAAATACGGCCTAAAACATGCTTTCCATAGCTTGGATGGTCATTTTGGGTGGTCACAATATCAAAAAAATATGTTTCGAAAACTTCCATTTTTGAGCTGTCCGGGGTGAAAAACTGCATAAGCAGGTTGTGCACCCGTCCCTTGGGAGCCCCCCCCCCCCCGGGACCTAACACCCAAATAGGGTGAAAACACGTAAATGTGGCGTAAAACATGCTTTGCATAGTTTGAAATGTCATTTTGGGTGGTCACAATATCAAAAAAAGAAGTTTCGAAAACTTCGATTTTTGAGCTGCCCGGGGTGAAAAACTGCAGAAGCAGGTTGTGTACCTCCCCATTCACTAGGCCATTATTGGTGGAAACAGTCATTTCGCGTCTTTGGCACGGGTCGTGAACGGCCATAAGCAAGGCTAGACACTGCAAAAAACGTCCTTTCGGATCTTAGTAGGCATGAACTGTCACAACATCCCCACTCGCACCCCTCAGGGTGGGTACCACAGGTTCACCGAGGTTGCCAAAACCGCCAACATAGCAAAAATGGCCGAAAAGTGCATAAACTGCATAAGCGCTCGTCCCACTCTGCCCCATACAAACCCTATGGAGTCGGGATCCGGAAACACTTTTTCGGCTCAAAATCGAAAAAAACCAAAAGATTCATGATTTTCGACCCAAAAAAAAGGGGGGTCATTTTTTCGACATTTTTGACCCCCCCCCCCCACGCCACCCCACCCCCCACCCCCCCACCCCCTCCCTAAAAACCTCAAAAAAGTGGGTTTCAAGTGGGGGGGTCTGGGGGGGGTCCGGACCAAAAACTCATTGGGGATGCGTTTATTGGACAAAATAATGATTTTACAAGGGGTTAAACTAACAATTCAACCCCTTGGGGTAGGGTACGCGAATAGGCCCAAAAAGGCCAAAATGGGGGGGTATGTGGCGTTTTCCCATATATACGCCCGCCTGGCTTTTGATCTAACAACCTCTGCGAGGTGATTCTATTGCCTTCGGCAAGTCCACCTCGCAGAGAATCTACCCCGAGCAACACACACCCAAAATAGGGTGGAAACTACATAAATACGGGCTAAAACATGCTTTACATACCTTGGATGATCATTTTAGGTGATCACGGTATCAAAGAAACAAGTTTCGAAAACTTCGATTTTTGAGCAGCCTATGGTGAAAAACTGCATAAGCAGGTTGTGTACCAATCCCTTGGGAGCCCCCCCCCCCCCCCCCCCCCGACTTGATACCCAAATAGGGTGAAAAACATGTACATTTGGCCTAAAACATGCTTCACATACCTTGGATGGTCATTTTAAGTGGTCACAATATCAAAAAAACAAGTTTCGAAAACTTCGATTTTTGAGCAGCCTAGGTGAACGAATGCATAAGCAATGTGTACCAATCCCCGAGGAGCCCCCCCCCCCCCCCCCGACTTGATACCCAAATAAGGTGAGAAACACGTATATACGGCCTTAAAACATGCTTTACATACCTTGGATGGTCATTTTAGGTGGTCACAATATCAAAAAAACAAGGTTCAAAAACTTCGATTTTTGAGTTGTCCGGGGTGAAAAACTGCATAAGCAGGTTGTGTACCAATTCCCTAGGAGACCCCCCCCCCCCCCGGACTTGATACCCAAATAGGTGAGAAACACGTAAATACGGCCTAAACCATGCTTTACATAGTTTGGATGGTCATTTTGGGTGGTCACAATGTCAAAAAAACAAGGTTCAAAAACTTCGATTTTTGAGCTACCCGGGGTGAAAACTGCATAAGCAGGTTGTGTACCAGCCCATTCACTAGGCCATTATTGGTGGAAACAGTCATTTCGCGTCTTTGGCACGGGTTGTGAACGGCCCTAAGCAAGGCTAGAGACTGCAAAAACGTCCTTCCGTATCCTAGTAGCCATATATTGTCACAACATCCCCACTCACACCCCTCAAAGTGGATACCACGGGGTCACCGAGGTTGCCAAAACCGCCCACATACCAAAAATGGCTGAAAAGTGCATAAACTGCATGAGCGCTCGTCCCACTCTGCCCCATACAAACCCTATGGAGTCGGGACCCGGAAACACTTTTTCGGCTCAAAATCGAAAAAAACCAAAAGATTCATGATTTTCGACCCAAAAAAAGGGGGGGTCATTTTTTCGACATTTTTGACTCCCCCCCCCACCCCCCCCCACCCCCCCACCCCTCCCTAAAAACCTCAAAAAAGTGGGTTTCAAGTGGGGGGGGTCTGGGGGGTCCGGACCAAAAACTCATTGGGGGATGCGTTTATTGGACAAAATAATGATTTTACAAGGGGTTAAACTAACAATTCAACCCCTTGGGGTAGGGTACGCGAATAGGCCCAAAAAGGCCAAAATGGGGGGGTATGTGGCGTTTTCCCATATATACGCCCGCCTGGCTTTGATCTAACAACCTCTGCGAGGTGATTCTATTGCCTTCGGCAAGTCCACCTCGCAGAGAATCTACCCCGAGCAACACACACCCAAAATAGGGTGGAAACTACATAAATACGGGCTAAAACATGCTTTACATACCTTGGATGATCATTTTAGGTGATCACGGTATCAAAGAAACAAGTTTCGAAAACTTCGATTTTTGAGCAGCCTATGGTGAAAAACTGCATAAGCAGGTTGTGTACCAATCCCTTGGGAGCCCCCCCCCCCCCCTAGACCTAATACCCAAATAGGGTGAAAACCATGTACATTTGGCCTAAAACATGCTTCACATACCTTGGATGGTCATTTTAAGTGGTCACAATATCAGAAAAAACAAGTTTCGAAAACTTCGATTTTTGAGCAGCCTAGGGTGAAAAACTGCATAAGCAGGTTGTGTACCAATCCCCGAGGAGCCCCCCCCCCCCCCCGACTTGATACCCAAATAAGGTGAGAAACACGTATATACGGCCTTAAAACATGCTTTACATACCTTGGATGGTCATTTCAGGTGGTCACAATATCAAAAAAACAAGTTTCGAAAACTTTGATTTTGGAGCTGCCCAGCGTGAAAAACTGCATAAGCAGGTTGTGTACCAATTCCCTAGGAGCCCCCCCCCCCCCCCCCCGGACCTGATACCCAAATAGGGTGAGAAACACGTAAATACGGCCTAAACCATGCTTTACATAGTTTGGATGGTCATTTTGGGTGGTCACAATGTCAAAAAAACAAGGTTCAAAAACTTCGATTTTTCAGCTACCCGGGGTGAAAACTGCATAAGCAGGTTGTGTACCAGCCCATCATTCACTAGGCCATTATTGGTGGAAACAGTCATTTCGCGTCTTTGGCACGGGTTGTGAACGGCCCTAAGCAAGGCTAGAGACTGCAAAAAACGTCCTTCCGTATCCTAGTAGCCATATATTGTCACAACATCCCCACTCACACCCCTCAAAGTGGATACCACGGGGTCACCGAGGTTGCCAAAACCGCCCACATACCAAAAATGGCTGAAAAGTGCATAAACTGCATGAGCGCTCGTCCCACTCTGCCCCATACAAACCCTATGGAGTCGGGACCCGGAAACACTTTTTCGGCTCAAAATCGAAAAAAACCAAAAGATTCATGATTTTCGACCCAAAAAAAGGGGGGGTCATTTTTTCGACATTTTTGACCCCCCCCCCCACCCCCACCCCACCCCCCCACCCCTCCCTAAAAACCTCAAAAAAGTGGGTTTCAAGTGGGGGGGGTCTGGGGGGGGTCCGGACCAAAAACTCATTGGGGGATGCGTTTATTGGACAAAATAATGATTTTACAAGGGGTTAAACTAACAATTCAACCCCTTGGGGTAGGGTACGCAAATAGGCCCAAAAAGGCCAAAATGGGGGGGTATGTGGCGTTTTCCCCATATATACGCCTGCCTGGCTTTGATCTAACAACCTCTGCGAGGTGATTTTCAGGTGACACTAAACAGCTTGACCAGCGTGAAATCGGCCTCATTGGCAGGGGCCCATGGGGAGGGGCGACCAGAGGTACCCGGAGTTCAGACCCGAGACCCCCACCATGGGTTAGGGGGTCCATGTACAGGAAAAAAATGTGTCAGGGCCTTGGTCTGAATCCACACACAGTGGCCGCAGTACGCAACGAAGTTTTGACCCCCCCCCCCTACCCCACCAAACTGGGGTACCTGGGTATGGGGGGGGGGGTAGGGGGGTCAACATCCAAAAATTCATCCAGGGATCATTTTATGTCCAAAAATGACTATTTTACAGGGGGTTGGATATCTGATACCACAACCTGGGGTATGCGAAACAAACGACCCCCAAACACCCCACCGCCTGTGCTTGATCTAACAACCCTCTTCAAGGTGACTTTGCGTCGTGTAAACAGCATTCCCTTCGACATGGGGGAGGCATAGGCAGGGCTGGGATGCATTCGAAACGGCACAATCCTCGTTCACTTGCGAAAGTGGCGTGTTCTGATTGGTATGTACAATGGTGTTGCCACCTCCACGCTACACCGAAATCCCCTGGCCCTGTGAGTTTCGACACACTGTTTGCCACTGGTGCTTGGAACATGGCATTAGAAAGGGGGGGAGGGGGGGCACATTGGGTCAGGTTTGCTTCACCGCAATTCGCTCCAACCGCACCTGTCCCCACGGTCTTCGTTGGTCTCGGTTCAGTGTGCCGGTTCATGCCCCTGGTGTCCGCTTGTCCGAGTGTTCAATGGCTGGGGGTCAGGGGCAAGGACCCTTCCTCCCTCCTCCACTGTACCACGTCAGCTGTTGCCTGTTGGGCTGTGGGGGTGCAAACATTCGGCCAGGCTCACGCCCTTGTGCCTTGTCAATCAGCGTATCGGGCCGCTCCTCGACTGGGTGAGGGGAAAATGGTGGGGGGGGGGGGGGGGCGGCCTGCTGTGGCGCGAAGCCGCAGCCCACTTGCCCTCTTAAACAGACCATCCCAGAAACATTTCCAACTGACAGTAACTGCCCCGCCAATCCCCTCCACCCGCCTTCTCCAACCGCTGCTCTGGGCCCGGTCTCCTTCCAACACGCCCCTGAGGCAGTGCCAGGTCACATATCTCTCGGGGACATTCAGTTCATGCCAACACGGAGCGTTTCACATTTTTTCAGACTTTTCTCAACTTTTGGTCTAATGCACCAAAATGTCGTCACCTTGGGGGGGGTATGTGTATGCTTTCCGAAATCTGTGAGAAAAGGCCGTTTCAGAAATGTATGGGTTGGGGGGGATAGGTGACCATATTTTTGAGTACCAAGGCCGAAATTTTCGGCGTTTCAGGGTTTTCAGGCCTCAGGCTGCTCCACTCACGCGTGGGGGACACCAACTCACAGGTTTTCCCCTGGGTGCTCCGACATATTGTGGAGTTGGAGCAAAGTGAAAGGAGGTAAATGGATGCATTTTGACGTGCTGAATCCAAATATTGTGGTCTCATGTCCCAACTTGACAGCCTGATTGAGAAATTCTGCCATCCTTGATTTCTTGCACTCTGGTGAGCTTGATGCTGCAAGTTGCACCAGGCATCACCCAGGTGTCCAAGGTAGTTATTGGTCAAAGTCCTCAACATATTGGGGTCTTGAGGGGACCCATGTTGCACATGTCTTCTACACATCAAATGCAACAAATGCACCCAAATGACTTGACCCTTATATGCCCATATGTTGGAGTAAGGGGGGTAGGGGTGCGGTGCAGTCTGTCTGAAACCAGACCAGAACAGGCAAGAAAAACCCAACCTGTCAACGGTAATGGCCAATTTTCGAGAAAATATGGTTCCGGACCCCCCCCCCCCCTAACCAATACATCTCCGAAAAGCCCTCTTCAAGGGCTTTCCGAATATACCCCACATACCCCCCCCTTTGGGACACTCAGCGGGCACAAACGAGGCAACAATCACGGCGATCCCTGAAAACGCTCCGTGTTGGCATATTCCTGACCGTCCCCGAGAGATATGTGCAGGACCACAGGAGCCTCATGGGGCCCACACAGAGGCCGGGGGACACACCGCCTGGGCTCCTGCCCCCGCTGCAGCCTCAGCCGGCGGCTGCCGGAATGTGGAGATGTCGATGGCGCCGAGGGCCGTCCGGGTGGCCTGGCACACGGCACTCTGCAGCGCCGGTGCCTCCCCGGCGATGGTGATGTTGGACCGCTGGTAAATGGGGTCCACAAAGACCCGGAGGACCTGCACCCCCGGGACCTGAGCAGCCGCCGCAACGATGCGCTGCAGGGCGGCCCGGCTGCGGCCCTCCTGCACATTGAGGCAGCACGCCAGCAGCGCACGGCCGGCCATCGGGGAGCACTCTGCAGGGGAGATGGGGGCCATGAGCAACGGATACTGGGCTCACACATGCCCCCGTGACACAGGCATATGGTCATAGCCACAACTCACAGTGCATTGTTTTGCCTTACTGCACTGCAGCGCAAACCAGACCAGTGCCGAATGTTGCCTTGAGGTCGCTGCACAGGGGACTGTGCCAGGGATTGCCGAGGCGGAGAGGGCGCCGGGGGTTAATGTGCACCGCACCGCACCTCTGTTCCATCGGCGTTTTTCGCCATGCCATAGAATGAGACCCACAGGCAGCCTACCCAGGCAGGGGCATGTAAGGCCAAAAGGGTCCTCCCAAACAATCCAAAGTCCTGATGCTTGTCCATAAAAATAGGCACAAACAATTCTTCACAACACACATCCCCACAGTTTCCCTTAAGGGGTGGGAGGTGGGGGTTCCGAGGGGTGGGGTGGGGTGGGGGGCTGTGGGGGGGACCCCCCCCCCCCCCCTCAGGAGACCCGGAGTTGTTAGAGGCGCCAAACAAAGTTTTTGGCCTAAACTGACTTGCGCCGAAGGCGCCAGAAAAATTTTTTGATTGGCCGAAGGCCCGGAGAAAAATTTGCCCAATCGCGTAAAAGAAGGGGGGGGGGGTCCGAGAAGGTGGGCAGGGTGGGGGGTGTCAGAACCCCCCCCCAGGAGATGCTGAGTTGTTAAGCAAAACTCTGTGCATCCCTTTGTGGACAACTAAGCAAATGGGTCTGCACGTGCTGGCTTTCTGTTCAGGGTTTGGAACGACCTCTCTGCACAATATGCATCACCAGAGTGCAGTGTGCACAGGCAACGTGCATGACTATGTTGTCCAAAATTGGTGCTAAACCCTTGGAGTAAGCCCCAATGGCCCAAAACCAAAACAGTACAAAGCAGCCGGCATGCAAAACTGCCATTTCATCAGAGAACACCCAGAGACAATGGGGATGGTGCATGCACCGCGCATCCCTCTGTGGGTGCCCACAACCTTTCGTTTTTTGTTTTATTGAAATTTGCGTACACGATTGGCAGTTGTGGGCCAAGGGTCACATCCTTGTGTTTGGCAGGTAATAGCCCAGGACTGGCTTGGTGGGCAAACAGCCCTGCACCGTTGCTGGTGATTCGGTCTGCTTGATTGACACCCGTTCTTTCTGCTGTCTCACTTGCAGCTTGCCCATCCCAAAGGTCCTCAGCGGACGCCTTGGAGTACGGCGTGTGGCAGGATACGGCATTGCCTCTGACTCCGGCACCCGCATTGCACCGCACCTCCCAACACATCTCAGACAAACCATAGACACCGGTCCCCCTCCCCCCCTCTCCACTCCACATCCCCTTCACACCCCTCCCTCTCCACTCCACATCCCACTGGTGACCTGGCACCAGTCTAAAAACCCTCAAGATGGTAGCTGCAGGACGGATTGCCTGCACGCACTGCCACGCTCGAAGCCAGTTGTGATACGTCTCGATTTCTCGTGCGTCTTCCCTGTGTCAGGCCGGGCCCACCCCGCCCGCCAACCGTCTAGGACCCCTCCCTGGGCCAGACATGCAGTCCTGTGGGGGACAGATGCACATACGTGGCCTCCCCCCGACCGCCAGACGCCAACGTGGCGCCTGCCCCGACAAGTCTACGCCGACATGGCGCGTGCTCAGTGGCAGGGCACCATCGTGGTGCCGCGAACGTACCCGTGCGCCGTCGTGGCGCGACCTTCTGGGCAGAGCGCCGTCGTGGCGCGGCCTTCTCGGCAGAGCGCCGCCGCGGCGCCGCCCAAACAATCCAGCGCCACCATGGTGCCACTTCAGTGGCAGCACACCACCGTGGTGCAGTCAACGTGCACGTGTGCCGCCGTGGCGCAAGGTTCGGGGCACGGCGCCGTCGTGGCAGTGCCCGGACAGCCCTATGCCTCCGTGGCGCCAGTTCAGTGGCAGAGCGCCATCGTGGTGCCGCCAACGTACACGTGCGCCATCGTGGCGCAATCCTTAGGGCAGAGCGCCACCGCGGCGCTGCCCAGACAGCCCTGCGCCGACGTGGCGCCAGTTCAGTGACATGGCACCACCGTGGTGCAGTCAACGTCCACATGCGCCGTCGTGGCGCAACCTTCAGGGCAGAGCGCCACCGTGGCGCTGCCCAGACGGTCTTCGTGCGCCAACCTGGCCATGGTGTATCCTCCATGCCGATACTCGAGGCACCATGGCGGGGTCTGCACCTGGCGCTCCGCCACCCTCCGTGACACCCTGTGCAGAGGTGGCGTGTCATCGGCGGTACTCACCGCCTCACATGCCATCGGCGAACGTCGCCGTCTCGCTCGGGCACCATCGTGGTGCCACTTTCTCGGTCACGTGCCGTCTCGGTGCACGTATCGTAGGGCTCGTCGTTTGGGCTCGGCCTTTGCGGCCGGGCGTCGTCAGTGACCTCCACGGCGATGCACCACCGTGGTGCTAAGGCTGTGACGCACGTCCCGCACTCACAGAACCCGGGGGTACCCAGGCCACCGGCGGTGCGCGTGATCGTGTAGCGTGCTCGTACTCGCGACGCCGGCGGTACTCAGCCCGCCGGCAGTGCGCATAGTCGTGCTGGGCCGCGTTCTATTTAGCCCGGCGACGTTTTCAAGTCGGGGGTGATGCCCCGGGAGACCCACACCTTCCGTGCCCGTTGATCCTGGGGCGCTACCTCGGGTGGATGCAGGGCAGTTCGGAGCGGTCGGTGGCCGGGACCGGAGAGCAGATCGGACCGTAGCGTTGTCGTGCACCGGCGCTTTGACCCAGACGGCCTGCTGGGAGGGGCGTTCTCAGGTGTGCGACGAGATTCGTCTTACTCTAGCGGAGGTAAGACGGAGGACTCCCTCGGCTGTGCCTGCGTGGGGCCCCCGGGGGGACGACGCCAAGGCTCACCGTACGTGGGACCGCGGCAGGCGCTCCTCCTCCTCCTCCTCCTCCTCCTCCTCCTCCTCCACATCCCCCTCACATGTGGGGAAGGGGTGGGGTTGGGGGGTGTATTACCATCAGCCGGGGCTCGCCCCCCCCCCCCCTGTGTCTAGCAGACAATAAAATCCTCAAATAATATGGTCTGAACAGGAGTGTTCGTTGGGCGGGTGGGAAATTGCTACAAGGGGGAGGGGATGTATGAACCCCCCAGACCCCGGGGGGGGGGGGGGTTGGCACAAGGACTCGGTATCTGATTGTTTGCCTTTGGCGGCGCCTATTGGCCTCTGGCGGGGGGGGGGGGGGTGGAAACGGGGCTCTGCTATCAGAGGCCTTGATTGTGGCCGGTTTTTCTTGGCACAAATATTGGCAATTTATTTTCATCGAAAAGAAGGGCACCTGACCACTTTTCAGACCCCTCTCGACGCGCTGATTCTAAAAATGCAAAGTATGTATTTTTTTGGTTTTTGGCCCCCATGTCGGTCCCATGCACACCGTCTGCACCTGTAGTGGCCTGACAGAAGAGCCCCACCCCACCGGGGGGGGGGGGGGGATCTTGAAAAAAGGGGCTCAGGGGGTGTTGCCTGAACCGTGCGCGCACCGTGCGTCCTTTTGCGTATTCTATGTCCACCAGATCCACAATGCCTGAATCAGAGCTGCCCTGGCTTGTCGCCGGACTGCCTGTGTACTACCACCGCTCCAACGGGGATAGGGTGTCGGCCACTGTCGTTGGCCCTTCTCCAAGAGGTGGGCGTCGCGTCTCTATTCGGTACGAATTGGGTGGTGAAGAGGTCTTGTACGAGCATGCACCCGAGGAGCGGTTGGAGTTTGCAATTGTGACTGCTGAGAGCCCCGATTCCCCCCAACCTGTGCACCATGAGGCGCCGATGGACGCTTTGCTGGAGCCCCAATTACCTAAAGTGGAAGCTGAAGCCCCTAGAATTGATGATCATGAGCTAGAAGCCCCCCGCCTGTGTTGTCGCCTGTGCATGGTTTGTTACGGAGGTGCGTGCAAGGTGCAGAAATTGGGAGCCTGGAACCTGTGACAAGCATCAGATTCAAAAAGAAAGTTCCCGGTACGCCAATAGGGGCTGCAGGGTGCAGAAAATAGGACCCTGGAACCTGTGCCAAGCATCAGACTAAAAATTGAAGAATCTTGGTATGCCAGTATGGACTGCAAGGTGCAAAAATCAGGACCCTGGGTGTGTTTCTATGGGGGCCATTCAACGGGGTACAAGTTGGGCAACCATCCCAAAAACATTGAACCGTGCGCGCACCGTGCATGCACCGTGCGCGCACCGTGCGACAACGCCCCCTCATACGACCTCTGCCCCCATGGAGCCATTTCCCACCCGCCTTGGACATGTCGTTCAGTGTGCGTGACAATGTTGTGAAACTCCGGGAACACATCCCTAAGCACAAGATACCCATCAGCCATGGTGGGCAATAGAGTTGAGGGATGCCATTCGCTCCCATCCTGCTGTACAAATGTACCCACCATTATTGCAAGATGCATGGCAACAGCCCCTCATTTCCCCAATCCGTTGGCCTGAAACCTCGGTTCTGAAACCAGGTAACGAACTAATTAGGTCCCAAAGAAATCCCCCCCCCCCTTTGTAATAGCTACGCAAAAGTACCAAATTAATACGGTCCCTACGCCCACTGTAGCTTAGACAAGGGTGTGGCTTGTGCACAACACATACGACTACCGACACACACGTGGGTGAGTGCATGGTATGAGTGCACCTTAACCTCCGCCCACATTCCCAAAGGCATGTAAAAACAAGAAAGTGTTTGAAACATGAAACTTCAGGTTCACACCCATGTTCTTTCAAGCAATGAGGCATGAGAAGCCTACAAATGTTCGGCTTGGAAACCCTTCTTGCGATCATACACCATGCGGAACAACTCCACATGCTCACTACTTGAAGATGCCTTTGAAGATGCCTTTGCCCGAGGTTTAGGGGCTGGTTTGGGCTCAGGCAACTTCAAGTTCTTGGGAATGAAATTGCCTTGCATGTGGTCTCTTATAAAGTACACTCGCAACCCTATGTAACTGGCAAATTCGTCACCAAACCCATGTCTTGGGTGGCTGCACTACATTTGGGACCGAATTAAAATTAGGTACCAAATTAATACGGTCCCTACGCCTACTGTAGCTTGGACAAGGGCGTGGCTATTACAAAGGGGGGGGGGGGGTACGGTCCGAACAGAAGTGTTTGTTGGACAAGGCATTCGTTGGACACGAGGCCGGGGGGTACCCTGAATGCGCCGCTGCCTTGGAACCTGCTGTCCCTTTATCCTTGTCTACCAGGGCTCTGTGGGAAGAACGGCTGGCCCAATCTCTACTGCGTTCGGACCGCTGTGTCTTGCTGTGCATGTTCTGCTCCATCTGCATGTGCGCCCACTGCCGCCTCCGATCGTCGTCCTCCGCCCACCCCCTGCCCTCTGCAGTGCCAAGGCATTGGAGTGCCAAGGCACGCGACCCCTTCGCACCACCCCATCGCCGGCGAGGTGAGTTGAGGCAAACCTGGGACCGCCGCCAGCGGTGACCCACCAGCCGGCTGCTAGCCTGGCAATCCACCCCTACCACACT
Source organism: Eutreptiella sp. 'Long Island Sound 2002' (assembly GCA_964036045.1). Taxonomy (NCBI): domain Eukaryota; phylum Euglenozoa; class Euglenophyceae; order Eutreptiales; family Eutreptiaceae; genus Eutreptiella; species Eutreptiella sp. 'Long Island Sound 2002'. The sequence continues at coordinate 38,141,496 of OZ038400.1, read as the reverse complement.
ACCACACAACTGCGGATATTCGACCTTCAGACAGCAGTTGATGCGCAAGGGGGGAACAATTGTGTTGGTGTGTGTATACAACGGCACACGGTGCCAGCCCTTGTCCTGGATGCCATACAATTGGTTTGATCTGCCAGCACACAGCCGACAATTCCCAATCAGAAAGTTGGGGCACGGAGAACTGTGAGCAGAGTTGCAAGAAATTGCATGCCGCATGCAGAAGGAGCGACGAGGATGTTCCCTGCTGCAGAAAAGAAGCATCAGCACATCTCTGCCCAAGGCCCTTGAAACCCATGGCTGCCAAGGGTCCGCGATGCAACTTCCACGATGGAACTGTACGCCAGAAACCACGGGCAGTGCTGACTACGAACGGACATGAGAGAGAGAGAGAGAGAGAGAGAGAGAGAGAGAGAGAGAGAGAGAGAGAGAGAGAGAGAGAGAGAGAGAGTGCATTTGTTCATGGAGCATAGACCTTGGGCTCAAAGGCTTTTGGTCTTTATCCCTGTGTCCCAGTGGGAGCACGTGGTAAAGAGCCTTCGGTGCCGACAGAGCGAGAGGCTCCACCGCTGACAGTGGTCATGTTTGCTCTGTGGTTGCCTGGCCATGCTCTCTGCTTCTGGGTGGCAGTTGCGGGTTAGGCTGCATGCTGTACATCATGGTGTGATGTTGCAGGGGTAGGCACCGCTTCATTTGGAAGGGGGGGGTTGCCATTCACCCTGGCCAGCGCCTGGGAGGGCCCTGCGAACGGACATTTGCTCCACAGTGTTTTGAAGCGGTTGTTTTCGACGAGGGGCTGGGCGTGGGAGAACCCCTGTGATTTGACAAGTAGTGTCAGAAGCAGCTCCAAAGGGGAGTTGGGGGGGGGGGAGGGGGGACACAGGGCCAGGGGGTCGCGTCACGTATCAGAAGCAGAAAGGCTCGTCAGTGGCCAGGACGACCACCGGTGCCTTCCTGTTGGAAGAGGGCAGGCGCACTGGGCACCGGGGACCTGGGCCCCGCAGGCGAGTGCCCTTTGGCGCGGGCACCGACCGAGCGGTAGCGATGCAGCGGCGACAGGTGCGCTCTGCTGGCGCTCTGCTGGGCCCAGTTCCGTGCCGCGCCTTCCATCTGAGCACCGACTGGGAACAGGCAGACCCCTCTCCTGGGGGCCCTGTAGACCCTTCAACCGCCGCACACGGGTCTCGGGGCCAGGCATTGGGGGGGCCTGAGAAGGGGAGGGTACTCGTGGTTCCAATCAGTGAACCCCCCCCCCCCTCGCCCCCCCAGGCATGCATTACAATGGAAGGGACCTCAGAGGCGGCCCCAGCAGCGGTTAGGCAGGCGGTTGGAGGAGGTTGCCAAAGCGGTTGGGGGCGGTTACTGTCGGTTACAAATGCCATTGACGCTGACACTTGGTGTCAGGGAGGCAGTGGCTGGGCATAGGCTGGGCGCCCTGGAGGGGGGGGGGGGGGGGTACCTCCCACCCCTCCAAAAAAAATGCATCCCTGCTCCACCCCCCTTGCGCGAGGGGCTGAAGAAGGGTAGGCCTTGTGGGTTGGTTAATGGTCTAATTTCCGTCCGCTTGAACTGTTACTCAGACTTTGGCATTGGCCTTATAAAAAAACAGCACTTGGGAGCAGAGGGGCAGGTGTCCCACTCTCGCCTCCCAAAACTACTTGGCCCTCGGGCTGGTGGACGCACGATGCAAACCATGTCCTTCCACAAACACAAGCCAGTGCGTACCCCCGGGAGTACCAACTGGCGTTCTTACCCGGCCTTTATGGCAGACCCCCCCCCCCCTTCGCGCAAGCACAGGGCCAACAGGGTCAGACAGGGGTCCTGTGCTCAGATGAGGCTGTGCTTATGCACGACAACCTGGCAATCCCCCCTGAGGGCCGAGGGGAACGTGCACACATCCCGTTCCCCATCGGGAGACCGTCCGTAACATTGCACTCTCGGCTCAACCACTAAAACTGCGGATATGGGCATTCCATGGCAGGGATATATTAGGGGTGGGAGGGGGCGGGGGGTTTGGCTGGGACCCCCCTCCTCCTATGGTCCCCCCATGGTCCCCGCCGAAGGTGGAACAAAATTTTTTGAAGCTTAAATCCTTGGCGCCGAAGGGGCTGAAGCAAAATTTTGGCTGTCAGCCTCAAACATCGGAAGGGGAGGAGGGGGGGGGGAGGGGGGTCTAGGGGGGGGTACCCCCCCCCTCCTCCTACGGTGTACAGCCGTTCTAATACATCCCTCGGGTAAGGAGTCAGTGTAGGTCAAGCAGGGGAAGTAGCGCTATCCGCCGGGCCAGTGCTGCCAAAGAGGGGGCTGCCCAAGGGCCCCAGTCCTGGTCCCCTATCTCATCCTACGCCGCACACCCCCCCCCCCCTCCGGAATAGGGGGAGAGAACTCCGATGCGTGGCCATGTCACAGGCCCGCCAACCACAGCCCTGTGGCACGGCCCTCCTCCAAATGCGTCGGGGCTGCCCGGCTGGGGGAGTGGTATGAGCCGGCGCCGCCCACTCGAAAGGGGCCGTGTGCACCTCCACGGCGGAATGGGGCCAGCAGACCCCCTGGCCACCGCCGCTTCCGCGCCCCCTTGCGTTTGCACTGCCTCCACCCTCTTTGACGTGGCAGCCACGGAGCACCACATGTTCAGTGGCGTGGGGCGCTTGTTCAGACTGCGACGGGCGTTGGTGCAGGGCACCGCTGCCGGAGGCGGTGGGTCGGATGTCGCAGCGCGGCCGCACCGTGTGACGACGCGATGCGGCCGGGCCGGGCCCACGGGCAAAGCCTCAAAAACCCACAACTTCCATCAACTCTAAACCCGACCGGAGGCCCTGCACGCCACACTCCACCAGCGGCCACAATGGGGGGCAACAACTGCTGTCCTCCAAACGGGACGCAGGCCTGTGGTCTGTTGCAAACTCCGGGGGCGGGGGCCCTTTGGGCCTGTTTCCCAGACCCCCCCCATCCCCGGTCAGCACTTGCTCCGCCTTTATGCCCCCCCTCTCCCCAGCCCCCGATGGGGCTCTGGGCTATTGCACGTGGGCACAAGATGCGATTAGCACAAAAGCGCAGAAAGAAAATGGGCTCGGCAGCGGCCTTCAAGACCAGAGGTCCCTTGCTGTCGAAGATGGGACATGAAGATGCCGGTGGGCAGGCCACCGACACATGCAATGCCCCCCCCCCCCCCCCCTCACATTATCAGAACTTCAGGGCATTCTTCTGTTTGTCCCGCTTCCCAATCAACTGCATCAAAGTGGTCACGTCCTGCGTGATGGTCATGATCAGCGCCTTCTTCCGCTCCATGTTGGCCGTGATGATGTGCGAGGACGTGCCGGCGGTGCCCAGGGACGCGTGCAGCCGCCGGAGCTCGTCGTTGAGGGCGTCCTTCGTGCGCAGCTTGTTCGTGAGGACGCGCTTCAGTTCCTCCTTCGACATCACCTGCGGGGCCGGGCACAGCCCACAAGTTCTGTTGGCGCTCTGGCGGGCCTGTTCCTTCCCCGGCTCCTCCCGCTTTCCCAATCCCAGGGCCCAGCATAAAGGGGGGATGCGGAAGTTTTTACGCGGATTATTTCGCCGGGGACTTTTTGGGGGGGTTTCGCCCGCCTTGGGAATCCCCAAGCTCCAACGCCTGCACTGAACTGCTGACACCCCATAATAATAATTTAATAATAATAATAATAATAATATTTAATTTAATAATAATAATAATTTCGCCACCTTCCTTAATGAGGAAAAGTTTCCCACGAAATTATCCCCCCACGAAGGCCCCCCCCCCCCCCGTGTACAGTGCTCCACAGCACTTTGCACTTTTACCAGCTCTGGTCATGAAGGGACGTTGCAATGGGCCTCCAGATGCTGTCTTCCCGCTCACGACCCACCTTTTCCCACAGCATTTGAACCAACACAACCCGCTTTCGGCATACAACCCCCACTTGCCATGCTTTTCGGCGACGCAGTGGTCAACACCCGTCTGGACATCGTTTGCATGGGCTGGCGGTGCAGAGGAGGTTTGCGGATGGTGAAAGGAACTGCACACACAAGGAACACAACAAGGACACAATGTCTCACACGCACGTACACAAACAACAAGTCATCGAATCCTTGCGATAGCAAACACCAGGACTGGGTGCCTCCGAAACAAACAACAAAAAAAAATTGAAATCCGTCAAAACTTGTTTGGTGATCTAGTAAAGCAGGCTCTGGACTACCATGCCCCCCGTACGGAGTCTTGTGGGTTGCGCACTACGACGGGCAAGCACGCAAGCTCAGCAAAACAAAATCCTCAGCAGTGGTACGAGAGGCACCTTTCGGTCTGGAAAAAGCTGTGCAACAGAGTGTGGACGTCTTGAACCAGGTACTGGGCTGCAGCTGCCTTTGCTGAACAGCAACCTGAACAGCGACCTACAGAGAGACACAGTGTCAATTGACACCGCGCTCACTATTCATTGGCAACTACATGTGGTACCCAGCCTGAAGTGCCCACAAGGATACAGCCCTGTGTTCGTCGCAGCGGTATGCCCCCCACCCCAGACCTCCCTAGAAAGCAAAATCAGAAGTCCTGAGAGGATGCAAGCCGCATGGCTCCAATCCCCTTTATCTGAGCGCAACATCAGTGCGCCAAGAGAGGATTCAGGGTAAGTGCTGTGGTGACACAGCCCTTTCAGCACCGCATGAAAGGTCGGTCGTTGCCCAGACAGCCCACACAGCAGCACTGGGGCTGCCCCCGGCCCCCGGAAGCAGCCAGACCTGGTACGACTGATGCTCCTTCTGCTTCTGGGCGGCGTGCTGCCGCTGGGCGGCGCTCTTGTCCTCATCCCCCGTCCGCGCGGTGGACAACTTGTTGAGGAGGTTGAACATGCGCCCCCCGTCATCCTCCTCCGCCCCCCTCTGCTCCGCCCCCATGGCCTTCAGCTGCTTGTTCTCCTTCCGCCGCTTCCGCTTCCGCTGCATGGCCCGGGCATCACGTTCCTCCCGCGTGCAGCGCTCCTCGTGGCCGAGCCCCACCATGGGGCTGGCGGGGATGGCATCGTAGGCCATGATGGGGTACGCGATGCCGTCCTCCTGCGGGGGATGGGGGGGACTAGGCGCACGGGGGCACATCCACCGCGGCCCCTGGGAAAGCCGGCATCTGCACCCCCGCGGGCCACTACACAGCCCTTTGTTGGGGATGACACACCCCAGACACGGACCTTGACCCACAAGCAGGGCATCCAAAAGTCATGGATTCGCTGGATGAGGGCGGGAATGACACTTCTCGCTCTGGGTTCGCAGCGCTGGACGGTGCTCACAATGCAACGGCCCATCCCCACAAATGCACCATCCCACAATTGAGCTGCCAGTCCACGAACGGGGGGGGGGGGGGCAACAGGTCCATGCCCGGCTTTGTTGCCGCCCCCCGTTGCCCTCCCCCCCCACCAGGGCTGGCGGTTGTTCTTCCCCTGTGATTTGACTCGGCAAAAACGGACCCACTCACTTCACTGGAAGCATAGGATACCTGCCACATGGCCCATAGTTCCAATAGGAAATGCTGCAACACGTTGGTGAACGCAGATCCATTGCAGCCGGGCTATGCAGTGGTGGTCCTGTGGTCTCTGTTGGCCCCAGGCCGTGCCCTGCCAGCCTTCTTGGAACACACCCCTTCGTCAGACGCACAAATGGTGTTCGGACTGTATTCAATTGGAACCCGATTTGCATTTGGCACCGACTGTAATGGCGTCACGTGAGGTGGGGTAAGGTAAGGTGAGGTGAGGTGAGTGGCCTGGGGGATGAAGGTTCGAGCGCCCATTTGATGATTGCCTCCTGCCGGAACCCCCCCCCCCCCCCCGACTCGCCCAACCAGGGGGGGGGGGGGGGTTGCGCCAAGTCAGATTCGCGGTGGTAAATTTCGCCGTGGGAAATTTCGTGGGGCCCCCTGGATTTTGTGTAGTACCGCCCGCCAGAGTCCAGACTGTGTACTGCCAGTGTGCGAGAAATTCGTGGAGAACGCCGAATTTTGCATGGGAAATCTCGCGGTCAATTTGAAACGCCAAATTTCCGAAATGAAATTAAAATAACCAAAAGTGCCACAAACCCCCCCCCCCCCCCCGCCCCCTGTATAGTGAGCCCCGTCACTTCGAGTTGTCAATTGGATTCGAACATGGGCCCGTCCGAGCAAACATGCACTGCTCATACTGTTCACCCGGTGGGCCACCTGACAAACACGGGGCACTTTGTGAAGCATGGCAAAGGGCTGGGGAAGCAGAAGAGGACGAAACAAAGGGGGAAATCGACAGGAAACAGGGGAGACGGCGTGAAATGGGGCGGGACTTGGGTGCTGGAGCAAACGAAAATCCCTGGGCAACTGGGAATATGCACCCCCTCGTCCATGAGACGCTTTTGTGCCGAATGAATGTGGTCGGACATCTACCGTATGTTGGACAAGGCCGTTTCTTGTGTGCAGGGGGAGGGGGGACGGGAGTGGGGCGTCTTTCAGTGGGCTCCATAGGCGCAGTCATGGCAACATCAAACATCGCCCAAAAATGTGGCTGTGGCTGCTTACTGTTGCCGGTGGTGTGCTACTGCTTGCACTGCTGTTGTCCTCACTACTGTTGTTGCTGCTGCAGTTGGTGGTGCTGCTCTGACTGCTACTGTTGTTCTTCCTGTTGCTATTCCTGTTGTTGGTTGTGACCTGCGCAGCTCCGGCCCGGACCCTGGGTTGCTCAGCGCCCGACCTCACCTCAGCCAGCCCTTTGCCATGCCCCACAACCTGCTTTCCCAGCCCTTTGCCATGCTGATAGCCCATCGCCTCCATCATCCGCAGTGCCGCTCCATTCGTGGTCGGCAGCCACCCCGCAAATCCAGTCGACTGCATCAGGTTTGCCGACCAGTTGGGCTTCGCTGCCACGGACTCACCCTTCTGCCACATGTCCATCGACAGCGTTTGGAGGCTCCAGGGCGCCGGCGGTGTGGCGGCGGTGACCGCCGCCGACTCCGCCTCCTCAAAGGGGTTGATCTTGCGGCGTCGCGTTGGGACACCGAAATAGTCTTCCTCGTCCTCACTCTCTTCTGCGGTGTCATCCTGAGGCAGCAAGAGGCAATGGAGGGCAAGAGCTTCGGACCAAAAGCGACAAACCGCAACACCACAACAAACAGTACATCTACCCTCCAAGGGCCCCTCCCCCAACCCCTGTAATTGTCCCCAAATCGGCAAGTGGTGTAGCCCTTGGGGTCCCGTCTCGTCTGAGATGACCAAGGTCTGCTCCCTCGGGTGCTCCTGGGGCAGGGAGATGCTCAGCACGCCCCAGGACCTTCCATCCACCAGGATGCCACCAGCCGGTCTAGCATGCAAGATCCCGCCGTGCCTGTGTGTGTTGTTGGTGAGGAAAGCGTGTTTAATTGCGGAAGAAAGCTGAAGTCGCGTCTTCTAATTTTGCGTAAGTTGCATGCACTTTTTTGTTTTGGCGTAAGTCACGTTATTTTTCAAGCAAAAAATTTTCTTTTAGGCGTAAATCGCGTGCACTTTTTTTTGGGGGCGGGGTGTAGGTCACGCATGGGAAAATTTTTTTCAGAACAAAAAAGAGATTAACCGGAAAAATCACAAGGACCACCCAACAACCGCCATTGCTACAAGAGGAGGTGACGCATATAGCCCCCACATACATTTTGGGTACCTCTGGCATGGATAAAGCAATGGAGCCGCGGCGTGACGGGTGGTTTTTATACTCATCACCTCAAGATGGTGCAAAGAAAGAAATAATATTGGAGCACACCCATATGAGGTGTTCATCATGATTGCAAGCGAAAAATGCAATTTGCCCTTCGGCCTTTGGCAAGTGGTATCAAATGACTATATTGCTGCCGGTGCCACCGGCTACGAAGCTCAAATCAGTGATATCACTTGAGTCCGGTCACCTTGGGCCAACTACATTCTTCCCATGCGACCAGAATGGCGTGGAGCCAACTACAAGAAGTCGGCGAACACACGCTTGTAGATCAAATCAGACTTTTTGTGTGATGACTTACACTTTGCATGCGGACTGGTGTTTCACGCACAAGCCTCACAGACATCCTTCACAAGGGACTGGGTCAACTCATCAATAAACTTTTGGTCGTTCACCAACCGACTCTTTGCGCCCTTTGGATACCCCTCAGGGAGCTTGAATTGCCTCCCACGGATGAGCACGTATGGATGGGTGTCATCACTTGTGGTGAGGCTAAAAGAGGTAGAGGAGTGCAGGGTTGGTGGGGGGGCGTGAACATTGTCCTTCACTGACTACCCATTTGTGGGCACATCCTCTGAGTTGGAGGCTGAGGAGGCAGTACATTCTCCGGCTTTCGGCTCCGGGGTCGGGGTTTGGGCGTCAACATTGCCCTTCACCGACCGCCCATCTGGTGGGCACGTCCTTGGAGGTGGAGGTTCGGGACGAAGGAGGTTCAAAGCGTGGGAGTGCATAACCTCAACTCAAGGGACCACACCAAAGCATGGGAGTCCATAACCCCAACTCCAAAGGCCACACCGAAGCGTGAGTGTCTATAACCCCAACTCGAGGGGCTACACGAAAGCGTGAGTGTCTATAGCCCCAACGCAAGGGGCCACACTGGTCGTGGGAGTCTATAACCCCAGCTTGAGGGGCCACACTTAAGAGTGGGAGTCCATAACCTCAACTCGAGGAGCTAAACCAAAGCGTGGGAGTCTATAACCCCAACTTGAGGGCCCACACCGAAGCGTGGGAGTCCTCAACCCCAAAGCGAGGGGCCGCACCGAAGCGTGGGAGTCTATAACCCCAACTCAAGAGGCCACACTGAAGCGTGGGCGTCTACCCCAACTCAAGGGGCCACACTGACACGTGGGAGTCGATAACCCCAACTCGAGAGGATGCACCGAAGCGTGAGAGTCTATAACTCCAACTCAAGGGGCCACACTGAAGTGTGGGAGTCTATAACCCCAACTCGAGAGGATGCACCGAAGCGTGATAGTCCATAACCCCAACTCAAGGGGGAAGGCCGAAGCGTGGAAGTCCATAAACCAAACTCAAGGGGCCACACTGAAGCGCGGGAGTCCATCACCCTAGTTGGGGGCCGCACCAAAGCGTGGGAGTCCATAAACCCAACTCAAGGGGGAAGGCCGAAGAGTGGGAGTCTACAACCCCAACTCAAGGGGCCGCACCGAAGCTCCCAGGCTTCGGCCTTCCCCCTTGAGTTGGGGTGATGGACTCCCACGCTTCGGTGTGGCCCCTTGCGTTGGTGTTATGGACTCCCACACTTCGGCCTTCCCCCTTGAGTTGGGGTTATGGACTCCCACGCTTCGGCCTTCCCCCTTGAGTTGGGGTTATGGACTCCCACGCTTCGGTGCGGCCCCTCAAGTTGGGGTTATAGACTCCTGCGCTTCAGTGTGGCCCCTTGAGTTGGGGTTATGGACTCCCACGCTTCGGCCTTCCCCCTTGAGTTGGGTTTATGGACTCCCACGCTTCGGTGCAGCCCCCGACTAGGGTTATGGACTCCCACGCTTCAGTGCGGCCCCTTGAGTTTGGTTTATGGACTCCCACGCTTCGGCCTTCCGCCTTGAGTTGGGGTTATAGACTCCCGCACTTCGGCCTTCCCCCTCAAGTTGGGGTTATGGACTCCCGCGCTTCAGTGTGGCCCTGTGAGTTGGGGTTAGGGACTTCCACGCCCAACTCCAGGGGATGCACCGAGGCGTGAGAGTCCATAACCCCAACTTAACGGGATGCACCGAAGCGTGGGATTCTATAAACCCAACTCAAGGGGCTGCACTGAAGTGTGGGAGTCCATAACCCCAACTCAAGGGGCCGCACTGAAGTGTGGGAGTCCATAATCCCAACTCCAGGGGTCGCACCGAAGTGTGGGAGTCTATAACCCCAACTCGAGGGGATGCACCAAAGCGTGAGAGTCCATAACCCCAACTCAAGGGGTTGCACCGAAGTGTGGGAGTGTATAAACCCAACTCAAGGGGCCACACCAAAGTGCGGGATTCTATAACCCCAATTCAAGGGGATGCATCGAAGCGTGAGAGTCCATAACCCCAACTCAAGGGGCCGCACCGAAGTGTGGGAGTCCATAAGCCCAACTCAAGGGGCTGCACTGAAGCGTGGGGGCCCATAACCCCAACTCAAGGGGCCGCACCAAAGTGTGGAGTCTATAACCCCAACTCGAGGGGATGCACCGAAGCGTGAGAGTCCATAACCCGAACTCAAGGGGCCACACCGAAGTGTGGGAGTCTATAAGCCCAATTCAAGGCGATGCACCGAAGCGTGAGAGTCCATAACCCCAACTCAAGGGGTCGCACTGAAGTGTGGGAGTCCATAACCCCAACTCAAGGGGCCACACCGAAGTATGGGAGTTTATAACCCCAAATCGAGGGGATGCACCGAAGCGTGAGAGTCTATAACCCCAACTCGAGGGGATGCACCGAAGCGTGAGAGTCCATAACCCCAACGCAAGGGGCCGCACCGAAGTGTGGGAGTCCATAACCCCAACTCAAGGGGCCACACTGAAGCATGGGAGTCCATAAGTCCAACACAAGAGGCCACACTGAAGTGTGGATGTCCATAACCCCAACTCAATGGGCCGCACCAAAGCGTGGGAGTCCTGAACCCAAAAAATCGTGGTAGTGTTCATTTTTGTTTTTTGGCGTAGGTCATGTGCACTTTTTTTTTTCGGATGTAGGTCACGTGCACATTTTTTTTTCGGGGGGGCGTAGATCGCGTAACAAAAAAAAAAGTAGGTCATGTGCCATTGGATTTTCAAGTTTTTTTTTCTATACACCACTTACGCTGAAAAAAAGTGTACTCAACCTACAGAAAAAAAAATAGGCGACTTACACCTGACACGTTGTTGGTGCTTGCGGGGGGAGGGGGCTGGGTCGGGGGCTTTAATGGGTCTCACCCTAGGGAGGTGCTTGGTGTGGTGTTTGTCTTGCCGGGGTGCTGGGGGGGTGTGCTGCTGAGGGGGGGGGTGTTTGTGCCTGCTGCTCTGGGCTCCTGTGGCGGGGCAGGGGAGCCCTGCAGGCTAAGGCTGCTAGTGGAGACTGTGGGTTGGGTAACCTGCAGCCTCCTCCGGCCCACGACAGAACCCCCAAGGGGTGCATGGGGCGTAGCCAGGACATGTGGTCTGTGGCACTCCATGACTGACCGAGACCGAGAGGGGCACTGGTGGCGCTGCACAGAGCTCCCACCAGCGCCCTAGTGGGGTTCAGGGATTGTCAGCAGTCTGGACAGCTGTGAGAGCAGGCAACCAGAGGCCGAGGCCCAGTCGCACTAGCGAGGTAAGGTTGCACAGGCCCTGGGAGCCCGCCTTCGGTGTAAGCCGAGACCCAACCCAACCCTACCCCATATATATATTTTGGCTGAACCCCCCCCCCCCAGGAGGGATGCCTCAAAGGGCTGCTCTAAGGGTCCAAGGCTATCCCATCCCCCCTCCCGCCCCCGGCCACCCCACCCTTTGCGCAAACATGAGCCAGGTCCAGTAGAAGTGTGGAAGCACAGGATCGCCGTGTTTGGACAAGCCAGTGTTAGCGCAGGGGGTGGCTTCAAATGGTCAGGTTGCAATGTCGCCATTAGGCTCTGGCTGCGCCTGCCCCACAGCTGTCATCGCCTTCTGTCCATCGTGTCAGCGTCCAGCACTTCTCTGGGCGTCTTACGATTGTGCATTTTCCTCGCCCTGTTTTCACGCTGTTCTCTGGCCCTTAGGACTCTACAGGGTTGTGCGTGCATCCTGGTCAGCGGTCACTCCCTCCCCGAGGTGCTAGCGCTGGCCCCATTCGGCCCCTCCTGGTCGGGCATTGCTGGAGCCTTAGGTTGAAAAACCCAGTGGGTTCAGGATCGGTTAAGGTCATTTGTGCTCACATACAATTTACAGCAGGGGTGTGTGTGTGGGGGGGGGGGGGGGGCTTGGTGCCACAAACCACATTTTCCTGGGCTGTCCGGTACCATCAATACTTGTTCGAGATTGTTCCGGAGCTTCAGACCCAAAATCTGAGACGATGCATTGTCGGCCCTACCACCTCCCCGCCATCCTCACACAGAGGGGCACAAGGTTACGGGGTTAATTGACTATGTATACAAAGCCCCTCCCCTCGGGCCAATCCTGCATGCTGGCTGGAAGAATTGGGGAATGGTAGTGCCACAAAACACATTTGATAAATCGAGCAGGACTACCACCAAGCGTTGCGAGGGGCCACGGATAGGGGTCGGCTGTCCCAGAGACAGGCTGTTGCCCGTGCCATTGACCAGGTGCATCCAGATGCACACTCTGAGTCCATCCTGGGTTTTCTGACTCTAGCACTGACCTGTGCGTGCCGGTGTGTGCATCTGCAGTACCATTTTCCTGACAAAGGGGGGCGCCAAGGGCCGGTCATCCGGTCCCTGGCAAGTTTTCTTTCTTCTCTCTTGGTCCACTCAGCAACAGGCTCGGTGTGCCACTTTTTCTGACACGACTATTTCACCCTAAAGAGCTGCACATGCTCAACAGGGGCCACAGGAATGGGCTCTCCAGCTGCAGGTTTGGCTGCCACCTGGGCCCCAGGTTTGGCTGCATGCTTGGAGGGTTTGGCACGAGGTTTGGCAGCTTTGGGGGCTACCCTGCCAGGTCCCAGAGGGAGGAGGGTCAGAGAGGACAGGAGCAGTGCGGTCCAAGGGAAGGGTCTCATGTCCTACCTCGCTCCCCTCGTCATCATCGCTGTCGCTACCGCTGGATTCTGAGCCTGCATGGCCGGCCCCGTTTTCCACCCCATTCGGCCTTGGACTGGAAGTGCACTGGGCTGTCAGTCCATCCTGCAGCACATCCAGTGAAACACCGAACTTTTTCTTGAGGACCTTCTGATTGTTCTGAATGGCTGCCCGGATGTTGCCATACAAAGTGATGGCTGCCCGATTCGTGGCATCCTGCTCAATGAGGGCCTTGACGGCCACCAGCTGCTGGCACATGGTCACAATGCCGGCCTTGATGGCGTCTGCACTGCTGGGGTCATGCGCCATAGCGACTGGAACAACAAGGCGACTGGTGGAGTTGTGCAGCGGTGCAGTCATTTGCGGAGAGCTATGGCCCAGTGTGAAAAATTACTCACTGATGCTTGATTTTTGATACATTGCGGTTTTCTTATCATTTTTCGGTTATCAAAATTTCAGACAAGTCAGAATGCCGGATTTGGACATTTTTTCAGCTGCGGTTTTGATCAATTTTTCTAAATGACAGTTGCAGGAAAAGGTTGGTAGACTTAGTCATGCTATTGCTGTTTTGAAAAATGAACTTGATTGCCATCGCCTTACTGAACTGGACTGGGGAACTTGAAATAGCGACAAGCCGGTTCGACCGGAGTAGTTTAAATCCCCCCCCCCCCTCCGGGCTTGGCACTTGCTGCCTTGACCCTGACCCCAGCATGCTCTCCACCTACACCTCACTGCCACACCCACAGCAGGCAAGACAACAGAGCACAGCCAAGAACATTGCTGCAGCACGAAACGTTGTGTCACGTGACCATTCGGCTGCTATGGCGGCAACACCCCGGCACCACCACAAAACAAACAAACACTAGGCAAGCGCGCACAAGGTGCCCTCCTCCCACCCCGGGCTCTTCTTGGATTTCTTTGGAGGCATGTGTAATAAACGAAATTGAAAGGGGTGGTGGAGGCACACAAAAGAGGTGGAAGACGGGACACAATGGGCGGCTTGACAACTAAGCTTTGTACACAACCTGACAGTGCCTACTCCCGTCGCACTACAGCAAATGCTTTCTTGGGTGCCGTCTCCCATGGAAGAGCTCAAGCAGTTAATGGGCGGCCCTTGCTACATTTGCGAAAAGAAGGGCCGCTTAATGGCTTGCTTAGGGGGAATGTTTGCCTAGCGTGTGCCCGGGGCATGCGTGGCGCGCTACCTTTGTATTGAGTATCCTACTCTAGCCCCAAGTTTATCCTCACCTAGGGAAGTCCCCCAAGTAGACCGCACTAGACCGCAAACCTTCCCTGCAAAGCACGTTGCATAAGCCGAAATATGAGAATTCAACAACACAAAATGTCACTCCCACCACTTCCGGGGGAATGTTTGCCCGGCGCGCGCCCGGCGCGCTACCTTTCTATTAACTATCCCGACTTCAGCCCGAGATTTACCCTCTGATGGAGAAGGCCCCCCAAATAGACCATGATGGACTGCGCACCTTCCCTGCAAAGAACGTTGCAAAATAAAGCAATATCTGTGAATTCAGCAACTCCAACTGTCATCTGTATTGTACTTAACAAACAACATTGGTCCCACAAGTGTGGGTGTCAATACATTCAGTACAATAGTGCTCCTTACACTCATCACAAACTGCGACGGTGGAGCGCTTCTGGCAACACAACACACACACTTCTGCCTCATCCTCTGCCTCATCTTGCGTGCCACAACCGAGCAAACAACTGCTCAATGCGTGCCCTATACCACCCGTGCACGTCATTGTAACATTGTTGGCGGGCTGGCAAAGTGCCATTCTTTCTTCCAATGAATGGCACAATGACATAAATCCGGCCTTTATAAGCACCATCATGGCCCCCAACGTCAAAATCAAAGAAATCACCTCGGGTACGAGAAGGTCCATACCCATCCCAAATCAAAACATCTGCTGATGTCCCGGGGGCCAAGGGGCAAATCCATATAATGTTGCCCAACATATCAACGGCAACAGTCCACCGGTGGGGCACGTGTCACAAAAGATGCCCGGCGCACGCCCTGCGCACTAAGGTTCCCCCTCCAACCGCCACCCTCGCGATCACCATAAACTGGGTGCAAAGGATGGTTCTCCGGATCGTTCGATGACGGGGGGCAAAAACAGGCACAGGTGGGGAGTGGTCAAAAAAAGATGCCCGGCGTGCTAATAATCGCCCTTAGATTGCAATGTAGCATTTCATGCTCATTGCGACAAGCATGACATATCTCTTAGGGATGTTGCTGATGGCGCCAACTCGGTGGGTTTTCAGGGGTTGGTGCCATTGTTGCCTGATTTTTGCCAACTGAGTGTTCCGGAAGTGGGGGTATGTGGGGTATATTCGGAAAGCCCTTGAAAAGGGCTATTTGGAACACCCGGGTCTACATGCTGTACTGTCGACATGTTTGAGATTCTATTGCCTTCGGCAGTGCACCTCGAAGGGAGGCTGTCACTCCGTTGGACAAGCCAGCAGTCAGTCAGACACTCTGTGTCAATGAGCTCCATGCACATTTGGTGGCAGCATTCATGGTACCCCCCCCCCCCCCTCCCAGTGTCCCGTGAACAATTTTGTCCTCAAAAAATACGGTCTAAATGAGAGTGTTCGTTGGACACGCCGTTCGGTGTGCGTGACAACATTGCGAAACGGCCTGAACACATCCCTAGGCACAAGACACCAAGCCCATTCACAGCACAAAGCGATGGAGGCCTCCAATTAGCGCTTTTCAGAGTAGAAGCCCTTGTTGCGGTCGTGCTCCATGTGGAAAAGCTGAACGTGCTCCCCGGGCTTGAGGCCCTCCTTGTTCTTAGCACGGGCAGAACTGGCAGCCCGATCTTGCTTAGGGACCTTTGGGACGGACAATGCTTGTATCGCACCTCCCGGCTAGGTGCAAGCAAAGAATCAGTTATGGTGGGCAATAGGGGTCTTGTAGTTGAGGGACACCATTCCCTCACATCCTGCTTTACAAAATTTACCCACAGTTACTCACTACAACCCCTCATGTCCCCAATCCGTTAGCCTGAAACCTCGATTCTGAAGCCCGGTGCATAATTGAGTATGGAATTAATTCTGTCCTAAAAAAAATACGGTCCGAAGGGAAGTGTTTGTTGGATTCGTTGGACATGGGGGGGGGGGGGGGGCTGGGGGAGGGAAGGAAGCCAAGAAAACATCAACGACTTGAAAAAAAAGGAGGTCAAGCCTCTTGGAATAATATCATTAACCAAACCTGCAGCTCACCGCTCAGTAAGGGCTGGGGCAGGGGCAGAAATATGTGCATGGGCAGTTGCTTTCCCAGTTTTCAATCACGCAATAAGAGGAGGCACAAACTTGTCGTGCGCGAAATTTGCAACGCTGGATTAACCCCCCCTCCCCCCCACCCTTGTCATCCCTGGACCTGTGCACGACAGTTCATGCCCACCCCCAAGGGAACGGCAGTGAATTGACGGTCCTGCTAACCCCTAAAACCTGCATGAATGAGGGAGAAAACATATTTCACCAGCCATTTGAATTCCTTGCCAACCGAAAATGGATAAGCACATAGAGCTGTCGCCACAATTGCTTCCTATGAAGGAGAGACTACTGCACTAGCTCAAAGCGTGGCATGCCATCCTACCCTTCTACTGTGATTCTGAAAGAGGGGCTGGCAAGAAGCGGCAGAGCCCAATACTGCTTGTGTCCTACACCCACAGCATACGCCAATGCCAGCAATACATGAACACACATGCCCCATTGGCATTCTTGTTGTATGCCATCTTGGGGAAAATTTCCCTTCGGGCACCTGCAATGCCAACGGTCATGTCAGACGGGACCCGAGGACCTTTTGCAAATAAGGTGGTGGAAGGCCAGGGAGGGCAGGGGGATCAAGGGTTCCCGTCCCCTTGTGCAGTATGGATGGGTCACATCGTGTTGGCGAGGACGCCCACTCACCCGCAAGGCCACAAGAGAGAACAAAGAAAACTTGCCAGGGACCGGATGACCGGCCCTAGGCGCCCCCCCCTCCCCCCCGAAGGAACTCTGGGCTATGTCACCTGTGCACAGGCGGCAGGCAGCACAAAGCGCAGAAAGAGAAGATGGGACACGAAGATGCCTGTGGGTGGGCCACAGATCGATGCAAAGCAGTGGATACGCAGCAGCGGTACGCCAATGGCCGACGCTAAGCTTTACCCAGCGGACCTGTAAACCCCCCCCCCCCTCTGTCAGGAAAATGATACTGCAGATGCACACACCGGCACGCACAGGTCAGTGCTGGAGTCAGAAAACCCAGGATGGACTCGGAGTGTGCATCTGGATGCACCTGGTCAATGGCACGGGCAACAGCCTGTCTCTGGGACGGCCGACCCCCGGAGTATTCAAACAGGACAAGTCATCCAGGGGCTCCGTTGACACGACCAAAACATGTTCGGACCCACAAAGGGTCAGAATATGCAAGGGCCAGAGGCCAATAGGCACCGCAAAAAGGCAAAGAAACCAAAACCATGGCGTCGCACCGAGCTACTTCCCCGTGTGGTGACATGTGAGCTGTCACGTGTGTGTTGATGTTTGAGACGGCGTCAGAACATGCAGCACATCACAACATGCAGATCACAAGAGAGAAAGAATGACTTATCAAGAGCCACAAGCGGCCCTAGGCGCCTGTCGCAAAAGGTCTGTTGAAACGGAGTGCATAATGACCTGATTGCGGGAGAGAGAGGTCTTGCAATTGTCCAATGCATTCTGCAAGGGTCGCTGACGCATGCAAAGCTGCACTATAGAAACCTGAACGTGTAAATTAAGCAATTTGTGGTGTCACAGGTTTGCATCGTGAAATGTGAGAAGAAAGCATTCCGCACAAATGTCGTCACTTCACACAATGCCCATTGTGTCATTCTGCCCATGGGCCCTTAAAAAACAAATTTTTTCGTTGGCCCACCCCCTTTGCTCTCAGCCATTCCACACAAATGTCGTCACTTCACATGATGCCCACTGTGTTATTATATGATGCTTACTAATCCTAGCCCAGCCACTGAGTGATGATGTTGTACATAGCTCACAAGAACAACCTGAGAATTCCATGCACCTTTGGTGGTAGCATTCATGGCACCCCCCCCCCCCCTCCTGGTGTCCCATGAACAATTTTGTCCTCAAAAAATACGGTCTGAATGGCCCCGCCCATTGAGCCGTTTACAAGCCGAGACAGGCAGTGCAAAAATACTGGGATTGCAGGGAGCATGATGTACCAAGGTAGGTCCCCACCCAGTAGGTGTACTAAGGACGCTACCACATCATGGCTCGTAGTGATCAGGGAGAGCAGCAGAGGGTATCGAACCCACAAGTAGAGAGATGCAACCTCCATGCAACCACTCTACTCGGGTTCCAGCCCCGGGGAGGATCTGCCGCAGTATGTAGATTTTGGGGCTGAGGGGTGGCTACTCCAGCCTGTGCCCATCCCTCCGTCCGTGATCTGTTCGGGTTCCGTGTGGTGGAGACACGGGGAATGGGCACCCTTTCCCGGCAGTCAGCTGGCATGGGGCCCGCGCCGATAGCCGGCAGCTCCTCCTCCTCCTCTCCCCCACCCCCCGGCCCCTTGGGGGGGGGATGGGGCAGGGCAGTTCTGGACCCCAAGACTCGCAGCTTGTGGGGGCGGGGGGGGGGGCAAAACACTTGTGGTTGCTTTTGGGAGGGGGGGGGGGGGGTTGGCATTTTTGAATTTTTTGAATCCCCCCAAATGCTGGGAATCAGTGGGGGTAACCGGCTGTTGCCCCCTCGCCATAAGTGAAAAAAAAAACCTGTTGATTCTGGCAGACGTACCAATGCACCCCCAACGCACCCCATGCGCTGATGGTGTTGTCGGCCTCGGTTCGTGGGCGAAAACACTGCTGCTCCCCATGGGCGTCGGTGTGTGTGTGGGAGGGGGGGGGGGGGTCTGGAGGGGCCTCACTTGCACATCCCCCGGGGGGCGGGGGCGGGGGTCAGGCATAGCACTGATATTTCTGGAGCGTTGCGAAGGGGGCGTTGGGACGGGGTTGGGGGTACGGCTGAGTGCCAATCCGTGCGAGCTTCAACACGGGAAAACAGGACAGGCCCACCACTTTCGCACCGCCCCCATTCAGCCCCCAGACGGTTGGCGCTTGACCGATGAGGAGGAGGCAACGGTTGCATGGGTTGGGCCACCAACCGCCGGCAGCTGACCCCCAACCGCCAGTCGTTGATCACGAAGCGCTGGCAGCTGGTCCCCAACCACCAGTCGTTGATCACCAACTGCCAGCAGCTGATCCCCAACCGCCGGTAGTTGACCCCAACGACCAGCCGGGGGGCACCGTTCAACTCTGTCCTTCGAAAGCGGTATGCAACACAGCCCCTTTCCGACTCTTGGGCCACAATGCACAAGTGCTGCCAGAGACCCGCACATGGGGACCTGTGCTGCGTCCCTTTGTGCTGCACCAGCACCTTGTGCCCCGCCGTCCCCTTGGCTAAGCTCCGACAAAGCCTTACAGTCCAATGCCCTCGGCCTGTGTGGCTGGGCCTTTCCCATGCACATGGCACTTGCACAAATCAATGGCGCCTCTTTCGAAGAAGGTCCCGGATCGATGCAGTCCACCTGCCACAGGGGGTGCGCCCCAAGGGCATCACCAATACCAGGGGGCAGGGGGGGGGGGGCAGGGGGGCTCAGGTCACCAAACCCCCACCCCCAACCCCTTGACATATTTGTGAGTGAGAGTGGAATACCTGGCCCACTGCTCACAACTGCCACTTGTTTCCTCCGGCCTCCGGCTTCCAAGTCCCGTCTGGGGCTGGAAACCTTTGCCCTTTGATCGGTGCATGTGACTTGGGGGGGAAGTTGCAGTTTTGTGGGCCAGAGTGGAATTCCTTGCGTCAAGCTTCACATTCAGTCATCCTCCACCCATGAAGTTTGGACAGTGCTCTTAGCAACATCAGATGTGGGAAGTGTTTTCACAGGGCCAGGAGGTTCCGGATCACCAAGTGTCACCAAGTCAGGGGGGAACCCCAACATTTTATGAGCCAACGTGATCCTGAGGACGTGCTGATCATTTTGAGGCATGTATGAATGGGGGAAACAGTTTTCCAAAAAAAAAAACCGTTTCAGCCACTGCTGGTCCTCAGACAGGCCGGCATGTGGGCCCATTTCCGCAAAGCGCCCCCCTGTACTAGCCCTCAGCACTACCACCACCACCACTTCGAGAGTAATTGCTTCATGCCGTCTAATCTGGTTGGTTCCACTTCTTGGGGGGGGCTCACTGGCCCCGAACAATTCCTGGACTCCAACCAACTGGCTCTGGCGCACAACCACATGTTGAGTCCGGGACGGTGTTGTGTGCTCGTGATGGACCGGCACCGTGGTGGACCCTGTGGGAGTGTTCGTTGGACACGCCGTTCGGTGTGCGTGACAACATTGCGAAACGGCCTGAACACATCCCTAGGCACAAGACACCAAGCCCATTCACAGCACAAAGCGATGGAGGCCTCCAATTAGCGCTTTTCAGAGTAGAAGCCCTTGTTGCGGTCGTGCTCCATGTGGAAAAGCTGAACGTGCTCCCCGGGCTTGAGGCCCTCCTTGTTCTTAGCACGGGCAGAACTGGCAGCCCGATCTTGCTTAGGGACCTTTGGGACGGACAATGCTTGTATCGCACCTCCCGGCTAGGTGCAAGCAAAGAATCAGTTATGGTGGGCAATAGGGGTCTTGTAGTTGAGGGACACCATTCCCTCACATCCTGCTTTACAAATTTACCCACAGCCACTCACTATAACCCCTCATGTCCCCAATCCTTTAGCCTCAAACCTCGATTCTGAAGCCCGGTGCATAATTGAGTATGGAATTAATTCTGTCCTAAAAAAAATACGGTCCGAAGGGAAGTGTTCGTTGGATTCGTTGGACATGGGGGGGCTGGGGGAGGGAAGGAAGCCAAGAAAACATCAACGACTTGAAAAAAAAGGAGGTCAAGCCTCTTGGAATAATATCATTAACCAAACCTGCAGCTCACCGCGCAGTAAGGGCAGGGGCAGAAATATGTGCATGGGCAGTTGCTTTCCCAGTTTTCAATCACGCAATAAGAGGAGGCACAAACTTGTCGTGCGCGAAATTTGCAACGCTGGATTAACCCCCCCCCCCCTTGTCATCCCTGGACCTGTGCACGACAGTTCATGCCCACCCCCAAGGGAACGGCAGTGAATTGACGGTCCTGCTAACCCCTAAAACCTGCATGAATGAGGGAGAAAACATATTTCACCAGCCATTTGAATTCCTTGCCAACCGAAAATGGATAAGCACATAGAGCTGTCGCCACAATTGCTTCCTATGAAGGAGAGACTACTGCACTAGCTCAAAGCGTGGCATGCCATCCTACCCTTCTACTGTGATTCTGAAAGAGGGGCTCGGCAAGAAGCGGCAGAGCCCAATACTGCTTGTGTCCTACACCCACAGCATACGCCAATGCCAGCAATACATGAACACACATGCCCCATTGGCATTCTTGTTGTATGCCATCTTGGGGAAAATTTCCCTTCGGGCACCTGCAATGCCAACGGTCATGTCAGACGGGACCCGAGGACCTTTTGCAAATAAGGTGGTGGAAGGCCAGGGAGGGCAGGGGGATCAAGGGTTCCCGTCCCCTTGTGCAGTATGGATGGGTCACATCGTGTTGGCGAGGACGCCCACTCACCCGCAAGGCCACAAGAGAGAACAAAGAAAACTTGCCAGGGACCGGATGACCGGCCCTAGGCGCCCCCCCCTCCCCCCCGAAGGAACTCTGGGCTATGTCACCTGTGCACAGGCGGCAGGCAGCACAAAGCGCAGAAAGAGAAGATGGGACACGAAGATGCCTGTGGGTGGGCCACAGATCGATGCAAAGCAGTGGATACGCAGCAGCGGTACGCCAATGGCCGACGCTAAGCTTTACCCAGCGGACCTGTAAACCCCCCCCCCCCTCTGTCAGGAAAATGATACTGCAGATGCACACACCGGCACGCACAGGTCAGTGCTGGAGTCAGAAAACCCAGGATGGACTCGGAGTGTGCATCTGGATGCACCTGGTCAATGGCACGGGCAACAGCCTGTCTCTGGGACGGCCGACCCCCGGAGTATTCAAACAGGACAAGTCATCCAGGGGCTCCGTTGACACGACCAAAACATGTTCGGACCCACAAAGGGTCAGAATATGCAAGGGCCAGAGGCCAATAGGCACCGCAAAAAGGCAAAGAAACCAAAACCATGGCGTTGCACCGAGCTACTTCCCCGTGTGGTGACATGTAAGTTGTCACGTGTGTGTTGATGTTTGAGACGGCGTCAGAACATGCAGCACATCACAACATGCAGATCACAAGAGAGAAAGAATGACTTATCAAGAGCCACAAGCGGCCCTAGGCGCCTGTCGCAAAAGGTCTGTTGAAACGGAGTGCATAATGACCTGATTGCGGGAGAGAGAGGTCTTGCAATTGTCCAATGCATTCTGCAAGGGTCGCTGACGCATGCAAAGCTGCACTATAGAAACCTGAACGTGTAAATTAAGCAATTTGTGGTGTCACAGGTTTGCATCGTGAAATGTGAGAAGAAAGCATTCCGCACAAATGTCGTCACTTCACACAATGCCCATTGTGTCATTCTGCCCATGGGCCCTTAAAAAACAAATTTTTTCGTTGGCCCACCCCCTTTGCTCTCAGCCATTCCACACAAATGTCGTCACTTCACATGATGCCCACTGTGTTATTATATGATGCTTACTAATCCTAGCCCAGCCACTGAGTGATGATGTTGTACATAGCTCACAAGAACAACCTGAGAATTCCATGCACCTTTGGTGGTAGCATTCATGGCACCCCCCCCCCCCCTCCTGGTGTCCCATGAACAATTTTGTCCTCAAAAAATACGGTCTGAATGGCCCCGCCCATTGAGCCGTTTACAAGCCGAGACAGGCAGTGCAAAAATACTGGGATTGCAGGGAGCATGATGTACCAAGGTAGGTCCCCACCCAGTAGGTGTACTAAGGACGCTACCACATCATGGCTCGTAGTGATCAGGGAGAGCAGCAGAGGGTATCGAACCCACAAGTAGAGAGATGCAACCTCCATGCAACCACTCTACTCGGGTTCCAGCCCCGGGGAGGATCTGCCGCAGAGGTTTCCACGGTTCATCAAGTATGTAGATTTTGGGGCTGAGGGGTGGCTACTCCAGCCTGTGCCCATCCCTCCGTCCGTGATCTGTTCGGGTTCCGTGTGGTGGAGACACGGGGAATGGGCACCCTTTCCCGGCAGTCAGCTGGCATGGGGCCCGCGCCGATAGCCGGCAGCTCCTCCTCCTCCTCTCCCCCACCCCCCGGCCCCTTTGGAAAGCCCCTGACAATAGACCGTCAGAGGGGGGGGGGATGGGGCAGGGCAGTTCTGGACCCCAAGACTCGCAGCTTGTGGGGGCGGGGGGGGGGGGGCAAAACACTTGTGGTTGCTTTTGGGAGGGGGGGGGGTTGGCATTTTTGAATTTTTTGAATCCCCCCAAATGCTGGGAATCAGTGGGGGTAACCGGCTGTTGCCCCCTCGCCATAAGTGAAAAAAAAAACCTGTTGATTCTGGCAGACGTACCAATGCACCCCCAACGCACCCCATGCGCTGATGGTGTTGTCGGCCTCGGTTCGTGGGCGAAAACACTGCTGCTCCCCATGGGCGTCGGTGTGTGTGTGGGAGGGGGGGGGGGGGTCTGGAGGGGCCTCACTTGCACATCCCCCGGGGGGCGGGGGCGGGGGTCAGGCATAGCACTGATATTTCTGGAGCGTTGCGAAGGGGGCGTTGGGACGGGGTTGGGGGTACGGCTGAGTGCCAATCCGTGCGAGCTTCAACACGGGAAAACAGGACAGGCCCACCACTTTCGCACCGCCCCCATTCAGCCCCCAGACGGTTGGCGCTTGACCGATGAGGAGGAGGCAACGGTTGCATGGGTTGGGCCACCAACCGCCGGCAGCTGACCCCCAACCGCCAGTCGTTGATCACGAAGCGCTGGCAGCTGGTCCCCAACCACCAGTCGTTGATCACCAACTGCCAGCAGCTGATCCCCAACCGCCGGTAGTTGACCCCAACGACCAGCCGGGGGGCACCGTTCAACTCTGTCCTTCGAAAGCGGTATGCAACACAGCCCCTTTCCGACTCTTGGGCCACAATGCACAAGTGCTGCCAGAGACCCGCACATGGGGACCTGTGCTGCGTCCCTTTGTGCTGCACCAGCACCTTGTGCCCCGCCGTCCCCTTGGCTAAGCTCCGACAAAGCCTTACAGTCCAATGCCCTCGGCCTGTGTGGCTGGGCCTTTCCCATGCACATGGCACTTGCACAAATCAATGGCGCCTCTTTCGAAGAAGGTCCCGGATCGATGCAGTCCACCTGCCACAGGGGGTGCGCCCCAAGGGCATCACCAATACCAGGGGGCAGGGGGGGGGGGCAGGGGGGCTCAGGTCACCAAACCCCCACCCCCAACCCCTTGACATATTTGTGAGTGAGAGTGGAATACCTGGCCTACTGCTCACAACTGCCACTTGTTTCCTCCGGCCTCCGGCTTCCAAGTCCCGTCTGGGGCTGGAAACCTTTGCCCTTTGATCGGTGCATGTGACTTGGGGGGGAAGTTGCAGTTTTGTGGGCCAGAGTGGAATTCCTTGCGTCAAGCTTCACATTCAGTCATCCTCCACCCATGAAGTTTGGACAGTGCTCTTAGCAACATCAGATGTGGGAAGTGTTTTCACAGGGCCAGGAGGTTCCGGATCACCAAGTGTCACCAAGTCAGGGGGGAACCCCAACATTTTATGAGCCAACGTGATCCTGAGGACGTGCTGATCATTTTGAGGCATGTATGAATGGGGGAAACAGTTTTCCAAAAAAAAAAACCGTTTCAGCCACTGCTGGTCCTCAGACAGGCCGGCATGTGGGCCCATTTCCGCAAAGCGCCCCCCTGTACTAGCCCTCAGCACTACCACCACCACCACTTCGAGAGTAATTGCTTCATGCCGTCTAATCTGGTTGGTTCCACTTCTTGGGGGGGGCTCACTGGCCCCGAACAATTACTGGACTCCAACCATCTGGCTCTGGCGCACAACCACATGTTGAGTCCGGGACGGTGTTGTGTGCTCGTGATGGACCGGCACCGTGGTGGACCCTGTGGGAGTGTTCGTTGGACACGCCGTTCGGTGTGCGTGACAACATTGCGAAACGGCCTGAACACATCTCTAGGCACAAGACACCAAGCCCATTCACAACACAAAGCGATGGAGGCCTCCAATTAGCACTTTTCAGAGTAGAAGCCCTTGTTGCGGTCCTGCTCCATGCGGAAAAGCTGAACGTGCTCCCCGGGCTTGAGGCCCTCCTTGTTCTTAGCACGGGCAGAACTGGCAGCCCGATCTTACTTAGGGACCTTTGGGACGGACAATGCTTGTATCGCACCTCCCGGCTAGGTGCAAGCAAAGAATCAGTTATGGTGGGCAATAGGGGTCTTGTAGTAGAGGGACACCATTCCCTCACATCCTGCTTTACAAATTTACCCACAGCCACTCACTATAACCCCTCATGTCCCCAATCCTTTAGCCTCAAACCTCGATTCTGAAGCCCGGTGCATAATTGAGTATGGAATTAATTCTGTCCTAAAAAAAATACGGTCCGAAGGGAAGTGTTCGTTGGATTCGTTGGACATGGGGGGGCTGGGGGAGGGAAGGAAGCCAAGAAAACATCAACGACTTGAAAAAAAAGGAGGTCAAGCCTCTTGGAATAATATCATTAACCAAACCTGCAGCTCACCGCGCAGTAAGGGCTGGGGCAGAAATATGTGCATGGGCAGTTGCTTTCCCAGTTTTCAATCACGCAATAAGAGGAGGCACAAACTTGTTGTGCACGAAATTTGCAACGCTGGATTAACCCCCCCCCCCCTTGTCATCCCTGGACCTGTGCACGACAGTTCATGCCCACCCCCAAGGGAACGGCAGTGAATTGACGGTCCTGCTAACCCCTAAAACCTGCATGAATGAGGGAGAAAACATATTTCACCAGCCATTTGAATTCCTTGCCAACAGAAAATGGATAAGCACATAGAGCTGTTGCCACAATTGCTTCCTATGAAGGAGAGACTACTGCACTAGCTCAAAGCGTGGCATGCCATCCTACCCTTCTACTGTGATTCTGAAAGAGGGGCTCGGCAAGAAGCGGCAGAGCCCAATACTGCTTGTGTCCTACACCCACAGCATACGCCAATGCCAGCAATACATGAACACACATGCCCCATTGGCATTCTTGTTGTATGCCATCTTGGGGAAAATTTCCCTTCGGGCACCTGCAATGCCAACGGTCATGTCAGACGGGACCCGAGGACCTTTTGCAAATAAGGTGGTGGAAGGCCAGGGAGGGCAGGGGGATCAAGGGTTCCCGTCCCCTTGTGCAGTATGGATGGGTCACATCGTGTTGGCGAGGACGCCCACTCACACTCAAGGCCACAAGAGAGGACAAAGAAAACTTGCCAGGGACCGGATGACCGGCCCTTGGCGCCCCCCTTTGTCAGGAAAATGATACTGCAGATGCACACACCGGCACGCACAGGTCAGTGCTGGAGTCAGAAAACCCAGGATGGACTCGGAGTGTGCATCTGGATGCACCTGGTCAACGGCACGGGCAACAGCCCGTCTCTGGGACGGCCGACCCCCGGAGTATTCAAACAGGACAAGTCATCCAGGGGCTCCGTTGACACGACCAAAACATGTTCGGACCCACAAAGGGTCAGAATGTGCAAGGGCCAGAGGCCAATAGGCGCCGCAAAAAGGCAAAGAAACCAAAACCATGGCGTCGCACCGAGCCCCTTCCCCATGTGGTGACATGTAAGTTGTCACGTGTGTGTTGATGTTTGAGATGGCATCACAACATGCAGCACATCACGACATGCAGATCACAAAAGAGAAAGAATGACTTATCAAGAGCCACAAGCGGCCCTAGGCGCCTGTCGCAAAAGGTCTGTTGAAACGGAGTGCACAATGACCCGATTGCGGGAGAGAGAGGGCAACACCCTCCCCACACCGCGCTGGAAGGGGTGGAACTTGCAGAAATCGGTGGATCATGCGGAAATGCGATGTTTTCTGCAGGTGTGCTGCATGGCGTGCCACAGGCGCCGCATGCTGAGCAGCCCCAGCGCAAGAACTGGGGAAAACATCCATACCCCTTGACTGGAACAGCTTTCTTGCTCCTACAGGTTCGCAGTGAGGACAAAGTGGCTTGCAATGGCTGGGCACCAGGCAAACCACCGAATTCGATCTCCAAATTGACGGTCTACATTCAGCCGCCGAAACTGGCCTCCAACGTCACATCCCTGTTGCTGTCGGTTGCCGTCCAGCCGCTGTCGGTTGACGTTCAACCACCGTCGCCAGTTGCGCTCCGACTGCCAGCCTTCGGCTGCTCTTCATGAAACAAAACTGACATGGTTCCCCAAAGGACGGCCCTGGTATGGATAGGCTACACTTCAAAACCGGGGGGAACACCGTCAAAGCTTTGCAATCCGTACGCACTGTACGCGCTGGCGGCGCCCTTGGCCCCAATTGATGACAGATTTGACCTGGACCCCGCCTGCCTTGAAAGAGTACCAAGAGTACCATCGCGTGAGAGCCTGGAGCCCAAGGGGGAGAAGCTGGAGCCGGAGCCCCGCGGTGGTGAGCTCGTGCCGGAGGAGTTGCCCCATTTGAAAAAACCGGACCGAGAACCCCTGGGCTCTCGGGCCGGGAAGAAGCCGGAACGGGACACTTGCATCTTGGGTTCTTGCGGGGGCGAGCTCATGCCAATTAGCGACCTCAGACGGGACGGCATTTGCAAAGGAGGACCCGCTGATGAGGCAGATGAACGCGGCATGGCGTTGGGAGCTTTTTCTGGAGCAGGGGATGGCTGCCCGTTGTCGGAGGTTGGGTTCGGGACATTGAACACGAACGCATTGTCCTGAGCTGAACCCGAGGCGGGGCAAAGTGGATTGTCGGAAGCTGGTTTCGGAATGGGGGGCGGCATGATGTCTGTAGCACACGTCCCCTCGGAAGCATCCCCCTGGCCCCTTACCTCTTCGTTCAAGGTGTTCGTATCAGGCGTCTCCTTCATCTCTTTCTGCTTCAAGAAAACTTCGTATTCACCCCGCAGTTGGCCTATCATGTCGCGCATCCTTACTTCCTTCCCCACGTGCCAATGCGCGCCGCTCGCGAGGGATAGTTCAATGTCGGCATCTTCGGAATTGCCCGACCGGATGCATGCAAACCCATCATATCCGGCGGCCATCAGCTCCTTCACGACGGTACTCCCCAGCTGCTCTTCGCCAGGCACATCCACATTCTCATCCACAATCAAAATGTCGCCATTCTCCAAGGCGTCCTGCTTGAACTGCTCAACTTCCTCAACGTCTTTCCCATACATCGCAACTCTGAGAGCGGATGGGATCTCTGTCTCGAAATGAAACTGTAGGGTTTGCCGGGCGATGTCACTGTCATCCAGACCTAGGATGGTCAACATTGGTGGAAAGGGGCAGGAGACATGGAGTGGCTCTGCGTTGGACGTGATGACAGCCGAATCAGCTATTGTGGTGTCCACACGTAGCTGAAAGCATACTCGTGCTCCTTCTTGCCATAGATCCGCTATCATGTCGCATGAGTTTGCCACCATACGGATGTGTTGAAGGCCAAGACCATCAGACAATGTTGGACGAGAGGAGTCTGTAGGCAATGCTTGGACCTCATCCTGCGATGACCAGGATTGGCTGAGAGCTGGCCGACTGGGATCCGCTTGGTTGGTCACTCGAAATCGCACGGTCACGGGCTTTGGACCTGCATCCGGGACGCAACCGTCATCGATGATGTCGTCCAGCGAGGCTTCAACATTTGATTGAACGACGATTCGTTCTGAAACTGTAATGGCCAGCTTCACTTGCGGATCACCCGGACACCCGTGCCTCATCGCATTGGTGACTGCGTTGTCCAGAATGATGTTGCATGCCGTAGAATCCAAGTGCACCGCGTCAGGAGGACATCGGAGAGTCGTGTCTCGGCCTCTCACAAATTCTTCAGCAAACTTCTTGAGATCCACAGCGTCTCGTTGTGTTTCATAACAGCCGGCCACAATCCTCAGCATCGCTACCCGCAACTTGCACCACCACATCCCTCGGAACAGGATGTCACATGCCTTTGACAGAGCACTGGTATCAGGGTTGGGATTTCGGCAAAAAAATTCAATGCACCCCAAAGCATCCGCCATGGTGTTCTTCAAAATGTGATTCAGCACGCTGTCAGCGTGTTGCGCGTCCCTCTGATTCTTGAGGCTTTGCGCTGCGACCTTTTGTAGATCGTCCATGGCTTGGGTGTGTTGTTGAAGTACGGATTGGGAGAACCAGCTTGATTGCAGCAGGTGAGCAGTCCAAACCCCAGTGGCCGTGATGCGGCAAAACCACGTCCCATGTACATCGGGAAACATGAGAGGCCAGCAAGCAAGCAGCAACCACTGGGTGAGACTGACAATGGCAGTAAATCGGATGCCCAGGCGGCTCAGGAAGCTGGATTGCACACAATGCTGGAACAATATGATGAAAAATGTGGCAGTTTCCAGAAGCTCCGCACCTGAGCAACCGAAGGCCAGCCCATATGGAGAGATGTGCGGCAGCAGATCAGCAGAGCCTTGACCTGAAGTCGTTGTATTGCAGAAATTCATGTCCCAGAAGGAAGGCTGTCCAGGAAAGATGCCATTACTGGCCCTAAATTGTGCGGCATGGCTCTCCCAATGCCATGCAACTTGACCTGTCATCAAGACAGATCCAAACCCCAACAAGTAGACTGCATATGGCCTTGCCCTACTTACGAAATGGGTAGTGACCACCAAAGCCAATGCATACAACAGCAACAGAATGGCACACAATTGCGCGGGGTTCGGAACATGTCGGTACTTGGAGAGCAGGGCATCAGCTATGATTTGCATCACCAGCAGCACACCGGCTGTCACACACCAGTGGTACAGCACTTTAATTTGCATGGCCTTGCTCTCATTTTCAAAAGTGCTCTCCTCGTTTGCAGTGCTCCTGTTGTTCACAACGGGCGCAGCATCATCCCTCTTCTCATGCGCAGGATGAAGGAAGCGTGCTGATGCGTAAGATCCAGACGAGCGGGGACTCATGGTGGAAGAAACGCTTACTACCCTGAATCTAGACAATCCAGATGCTCTTGGCGATCTTCCTCTTTTTGGCGATCCAGATGCTCTTGGCGATCTTCCTCTTTTTGGCGATCCAGATGCTCTTGGCGATCTTCCTCTTTTTGGCGATCCAGATGCTCTTGGCGATGTTGCTCTTTTTGGCGATCCAGATGCTCTAGGCAATACGTGGGGTGAGGTTGGTGTTTCTTGTGCGGATGCATCTGCAAGCCTGGCATCCAAAGCAATGGACATTAGCCAAGATCACCTGCAGAAGGAGTCCAGGGGGCAGCCAAGGGACTGGATCATTACTTGCCCAGCTCATCATGGGGCTTTCACTGCGTCCCAAACTCATGAATTGCATGATACACAGGATAGCAGCACAAGAGCAGCGTGCATTGATAGTGAGATGCAGGACTGCAACACTATAAATAAATAAAAAATTCCATCCAATGTCGCCGCAGAGCAGCAGAATAAGGAGGAGTAGGATAGGGCACTCTCTGTCCTACCATGTATCACAGCCTTGGTAGAGCAACTCTGACATAACAGCAAACCGCAAACCCCCATATCTGGTACCTATATGAAGCTCTTTGGGGCACAAGCAGGTCACAAGGCGCTCCACACATGCACGTCCTGGTATGCATATGCAGCAATGTTCAGCAGTCCAATCGATGATAGCATTATAATACATCCACTTGCTCTACCATATCAATGCTGACCACTTTTGGCCTGCTTTGTCAGCACACCTGTATTTCCATCAAACAGTACAGGCTGGGTGCCCAGTAGCTCTTACCTGACAGTGCCTACTCCCGTCGCACTACAGCGAATGCTTTTCTGGGTGCCGGCTCCCATATAGCTGTTACATCTGTTGTGGTTGCATGCTTCATCTTGAAAAAGAAAATGAAATGCACTAGAAATGAGGGCAAAGCATGCAACTCACTTCAATTCATTGTTACTGGTACTAGGCACTACTATGCAGCTTGGGTATGGTCCTGTACAGCACACAAGACGCCCCATCCAGACCCTCATGTTGACCATTACTTAGTGGGTTGATCATTGGTACAAGCAATGTGCCCTCCCACACAAATTTCTCAGAATCCATCCGGTACGTCGCCCTCAGTTGGTACTTGTGTGCAGCATTCAGAAGTGATATGCACTTTTGTTATGGATGTGTGGATGGACAACATTGGTGATTTTAGTAGGGTTTGAAGGGGGGGTTGGGGGGCATGATTCTTCTTTCCGGATGGGGGGTGGGGTGGGGATAGTAAGTGGCCCCACCAAGGCAGCTCCAGCCACTAGAGTGATAAAGTGCCCAACCAATGTGTCCCCTTCTTGGGGGTGTTACACTACTACTGCAACCATATGCCACCAAGCAAAGTGTACTCCTTTAGTAATAGGTCCACCGATGATAATGCCAAAGCCATCAGTTGCATTGATGTCAAAGCCGTGGAGGCCTAGATGCTACATATGACTTGCCCTGGCCTCATTAGCTGCAGAGCATGGCACTCATTTGGCCTTACCAACTACCCTAGATGGATTAGTTTAGTGGTAGTCGTGATCACCCACATCCCTGGCAAGCAAAAATCCAATGGCACATGCATTCGGGCTCCACGAGCCACGGCCACTGAGTCTGGAAAGGGCCACCGGTCACTGTGAACCAAACTAATGTTTGTTGCACAAACATGGGTTTCATGGTGGGGGAGGGGGGGCTGTAGACGTAGGTCTCGAGCTGACAATGCTTGACAACAGGTGCCTGAAATCCCGGTTTGAAAGAAGGCATCTCCGGGATCTGATAAGGCGGTGGGCTAGGTTGTAGAGTCCGCCAAGTTCAGCGAGCATGTTATTCCCCCCCCCCCCCCCGTAAGCATAGTCCGGCAGCCGCAAAGGTGAGTCCACTGGTTGCTATGTTACATTGCGGGTGCTCCGCTTAGTTCATATAGCATCTTTAAAACAGGCCTACCCCTCATAGGGAGAGGGGACACCGTTCTCCTGACGACACCACAGAGTATGCCGCCTGGCAGCGGCCACGCCTTTAGAATGAAGACAAAGCCAGGTGAGTGAACTAGATACAATGGATACACACTTGTAGGTACGTAATGACTCAGCATGCAATCCCCGCCGGGGGGGGCGGGGGCAACTACCATTGGTCCTGATGCGATCCACCCCCCAGCTATCTGTCAAAACTTGGGGGAGGGGGGGGCATGAGCAACGGACATAGGACTCGCATATACCCCCATGACACAGGCATATGGTCATCGTCACCACTCTCAGTTCATTGTTTGACCTGCAGCACTGCAGCACATCTTAGATGAGGCCGAATGTTTCTTGGCCCGCTTGAGGTAACTGCACCCCCCCATTGGCTTGGTTAGGCAAGCATCCCATAAATACAACGTAAATACAACCCATAAATACAACCAAGGGGGGGCCATGAGGCAACGGATACTGAGCTCGCATACGCCCCCGTGTCACAGGCGCATGGTCATAACCACATAGTTCAGTTTAACCAAGGGGGGGGGAGGGGGGGGTCGGCGCGAGGGTGGATTGATTGGATTGGATTAGTGCATTGCTCTTTTCAGGAGGGCCATCCCGGGGTCACAGGTCACGCGGCCCATTGGACTCATGACTTTGACATGTGAACGGCCCCTGTACGCACAAGGACCATTGCTACTTTGAGAGGTGAAGTGAGGCAAGCTCACCCCCATAGACATTTTGGGGACTCCAAGCATGGGCAAGGCAATGGAGCTGTGGCACACATGGATGATAATATGGATGGGAGGGGAGACCAATGGGTGGGCATTGGATACACTGCAAGTAGCAAGTGTACAACAGATTAGTTGGTAGGTTAGGGTCTGTCAGGTTTGATGAGCAGAGGGAATAGGAGAGGAAGGGGTTGAGGGAGAAACAATAAAGATGGGATACACTGCACCTAAAAACGCACTGTACAAAAGGTTAATGGTTGTGAAAAGGGGGGGAGGGGAGATGCAAAAAGGGGCATGGCACCTAGGGAGTATTGTTCACAATGTCTTGAACATGCGTCACAAAGGCCGGTGGCATGCGTTCGGTAGTGAACATGCCCAAATTAGTCTTGGGGTCTGTCTGCAACAACTGCCGCAACAAACTCAGCGTCTGATAACCACACGTCCAACCATCATGGTTTTGGGAACCCAAAGCCTTGGCGGTTACTGGGATGTCTATGTCGCGAAGCTGCTGCAAGGGGGCGCATGTACAGCTCACTGTGAACCAAACTAATGTTTGTTGCACAAACATGGGTTTTATGGTGCGATCACACTTGTCCATACGCTGCTTGAGGTCATCACACCAATCCAAGGCCTGTGACTAGGCCTTTGGCTCCAGCACCTCAGACACTTCTATGCTCAGCACCACCCGCACCTCGCGTTCTGGGCGTCGCCTAGGTCGCCAAAACCGCCAACATACCAAAAGAGGCTAAAAACCCCATGGAGTCGGGACCCGGAAACACTTTTTCGGCTCAAAATCTAAAAAAAAACCAAAAGATTCATGATTTTCGACCCAAAAACAAGGGGGGGTCATTTTTTCGACATTTTTGACCCCCCCCCCCCAACCCACCTCCCTCAAAACCTCCAAAAAGTGGGTTTCAAGTGGGGGGGGTCTCGGGGGGGTGCGGACCAAAAACACAATGGGGGATGTGTTTATTGGACAAAAGAATGATTTTACAAGGGGTTAAACTAACAATTCAACCCCTTGGGGTAGGGTACGCGAATAGCCCCCAAAAGGCCAAAATGGGGGGGTATGTGGCGGTTTTCCCTATATACGCCTGCTTGGCTTTGATCTAACAACCTCTGCGAGTCAGCAAGTCCACCTCGCAGAGAATCTACCCCAACCCCAAAATACACAAAATAGGGTAAAAACTACATAAATACGGGCTAAAACATGCTTTACGTATCTTGGATGGTCATTTTAGTTGATCACAATATCAAAAAAGCAAGTTTCGAAAACTTCGATTTTTGAGATGCCCAGGGTGAAAAACTACATCAGCAGGTTGTGGACAATCCCTTGGGAGGACCCCCCCCCCCCCCGCCCAAAACCCAAATAGGGTGAAAAACACGTAAATATGTCCTAAAACATGCTTTACCTACCTTGGATGGTCATTTTAGGTGATCAAAATATCATAAAAATAAGTTTCGAAAACTTCGATTTTTGAGCTGCCCCGGGTGAAAAACTGCATCAGCAGGTTGTGTACCAATCCCTTGGGAGATCCCCCCCCCCCCCTGGACCTAATAAGGTGAAAAACACGTAAATACGGCCTAAAACATGCTTTACCTACCTTGGATGGTCATTTTAGGTGATCACAAAATCATAAAAATAAGTTTCGAAAACTTCGATTTTTGAGCTGCCCAAGGTGAAAAACTGCACAAGCAGGTTGTGCACCGGCCCATTCACTCATGTAACCCATTGTTGGTGGAAACAGCCATTTCGCGTCTTTGGCACGGGTTGTGACCGGCTCTCAGCAACGCTATAGACTGCAAAAAACATCCTTTCGTATCCTAGTAGGCATATACTGTCACAACATCCCCACTCACACCCCTCAGAGTGGGTACCACGGGGTCACCTAGGTCGCCAAAACCGCAAACATACCAAAAATGGCTGAAAAGGGCATAAACTGCATAAGCGCTCGTCCCACTCCCCCCCATACAAACCCCATGGAGTCGGGACCCGGAAACACTTTTTCGGCTCAAAATAGAAAAAACCAAAAGATTCATGATTTTCGACCCAAAAAAGGGGGGGGGTCATTTTTTGACCCCCCACCCCACCTCCCTCAAAACCTCCAAAAAGTGAGTTTCAAGTGGGGGGGGGGGTCTGGGGGGGTCCGGACCAAAAACACAATGGGGGATGCGTTTATTGGACAAAAGAATGATTTTACAAGGGGTTAAACTAACAATTCAACCCCTTGGGGTAGGGTACGCGAATAGCCCCAAAAAGGCCAAAATGGGGGGGTATGTGGCGGTTTCCCCTATATACGCCTGCCTGGCTTTGATCTAACAACCTCTACGAGGTGATTTCCATTTTTGAGTTGTTGAGGTTGGAAAAATGCAAGCAGGTAGTGCCCTGGACCCCTTGGGAGCCACACCCGCTATGGGATACAGATGTGTGTGCACGACCGGCGCTGTTTAGCACAAAGCAGAAGTGCAAAGCAAAAGCCAAAGAGGAAAGCTCTTCAGTGACATGTCATAGGCGCCTTTCGCTGCAGTGAACAAAGTACGTGGAGTACAGGCATTCTCTGCACCTAGTGTCCTACGACTATCAAGCTGGTATCGACAAAGATTCAACGTGACTCAGCAGTAGCCCCCCTCCCCCGGTGGACTCCCCAGTCCACCCGTGGTTTAGAAGATAAGGAGGAATACAAACCCTGCAGAGCAGGCAGGTCGGTAGACCAGTCTGCACAAAATGGTGTGCAGGCACCAGAGTGGGTTAGGTGCCAGGAGGCGTAAGCAGACCGGTTCCAGAAGGCGGATCGGGACAGCCACGAGAGCAGGTCACCCACTGTGTCGAAGAACGACTGAGGCAGGCGGGGAGACAGAAAAACGACCCATCGAAGGGAGCTCGGCACATCCCACTCAGTTTTAGCCAAAATCCGGTGTATTGCTGAGGACATAGACGCGCGCACTGCCACTGGCGGGTACCCAGATAGCACAGCAAGTTGCATCCAAGCCGCACAGGACAACAGGAACGCGCCCCAGGATCGCATAAAAGGGAGGGTGTTGGAGAGCGCTGAGAGGAAGACATTGGTGGTGCGAGGCATGGACACGGCCCAGTAACTTTGCAAGGGCGCACCGAATTTGAAAGACCACTTATCATCGAGGGCATTGGGGTGGGCGTGGCTAAGCGTTCCCTCCGGTGACACAAAGATGGTGACACCCATGCAGCGGACGCGGTTAGTCATGCAGGAGCCCTGGCACAACGCGTCTGGGTTTTTATCCCTACAGGGACACATCACACGCAGGTTCCATATGTCCTCCATAGCCATGCAGACAGGGTACATTGTGCTCTGGGGGGATGGGCCTTTGGCAGCAACCATGAGGTTGTCTCTGAATTGGCGTAAGGCTACCACATTCTTGTCTGGGAGGGTCCACTGTAGTATACCTGAGTCGGTCACAGACAGATCACCCAGTTGGCGGAGTCTCGCTACTAATTTCTTACACATCCAAACGCAATGGAGGTCGGCAGACTGAGCAGAGAAGGACCCTCCCATTGGGATCGCACCTCCCCTACGCCATGGTTCACCGGACGCAAGGACCACGTTATCATGCAACAGTGAAAATTCAACAAGGTCAAGCAAATCCTCCATGGACACAAAATGGAATGTGCCCTTTTTCGCTGGGCCGGCTCTGTCTAAGCGGCTGTTGTCCTTGTAAATTGACCAACCCAGCGTGGTGGCCCGCCATCGTCGGCGCGCCTTCAACCAAGCGGAGGCTTCACGGAGATGCTGAACAACAAGGGCAGGGGGTACATGGTTAAATTGATCTTTGCAGTCTGCCTCACCTATGCAGGCAAGTTCCCAGGTTGCCAGCTGTCTAACCCAGGCACCCATATCATTGAGATTCAACACTAGGAAGGCAGCAGGGAGTTCATCGACAAGCGTGCGAATGAAGCAGGTGAAGGCTCGTGCAGCGATGCGGAGGCGGGACCGTGCAACAATCGGGGAGGATGCAGCAGCTATGGGGCGCCACAAGATTTCAATGCGGGCCCTAGACTTGGCTTTCCCTATGAGGTATGACAGCGCCAGGCGAGCCTTAGCATTGACAGGCCATTTCTTGACCGACGCCTGTGACTGGAGGCACTTCAGGATGTTAAGGTGAGCATCGGATTCCCGCGTGTAACCTTGTTTTACCATAAACTCCTGGAGAGCATCCCAGGCCCAAGCCCGACAGAAACCCCACAACAGCCCTGGGCCTTTATCGACAATGCGGACCACTGCGTGTTGGGAGACTTGTTTCGCAAGCTGTTGGACACGGCAGCGCAACGAGCCATCATTTGGGAAGATGGAAGGAGGGAGAAGGGAGGAAAGGAAAGAGTCTTGGAGGGGGGGAACATTCAAGGCAGCATTCAAAGCAGCCACACCCCCCCCCCCCCCACACACACACACCCCACACCCAAATAGGGTGAAAAACACACAAAGAGGGTCTAAAATATGCTTTACATAGCATATTTCATCATTGTAAGTGGTCACAGGGGGAATGTTTGCCCGGCGCCCCCTTTGTCAGGAAAATGGTACTGCAGATGCAGACAGAGGCATGCACAGGTCAGTGCTAGAGTCAGAAAACCCAGGATGGACTCAGAGTGTGCATCTGGATGCACCTGGTCAATGGCACGGGCAACAGCCTGTCTCTGGGACAGCCGACCCCCGAAGTATTCAAACAGGACAAGTCATCCAGGGGCTCCGTTGACACGACCAAAACATGTTCGGACCCACAAAGGGTCAGAATGTGCAAGGGCCAGAGGCCAATAGGCGCCGCAAAAAGGCAAAGAAACCAAAACCATGGCGTCGCACCGAGCCCCTTCCCCGTGTGGTGACATGTGAGCTGTCACATGTGTGTTGATGTTTGAGATGGCGTCACAACATGCAGCACGTCACAACATGCAGACTTGTTGAGAGCCACAAGCGGCCCTAGGCGCCTGTCGCAAAAGGTCTGTTGAAACGGAGTGCACAATGACCCGATTGCGGGAGAGAGAGGGCAACACCCTCCCCACACCGCGCTGGAAGGGGTGGAACTTGCAGAAATCGGTGGATCATGCGGAAATGCGATGTTTTCTGCAGGTGTGCTGCATGGCGTGCCACAGGCGCCGCATGCTGAGCAGCCCCAGCGCAAGAACCGGGGAAAACATCCATACCCCTTGACTGGAACAGCTTTCTTGCTCCTACAGGTTCGCAGTGAGGACAAAGTGGCTTGCAATGGCTGGGCACCAGGCAAACCACCGAATTCGATCTCCAAATTGACGGTCTACATTCAGCCGCCGAAACTGGCCTCCAACGTCACATCCCTGTTGCTGTCGGTTGCCGTCCAGCCGCTGTCGGTTGACGTTCAACCACCGTCGCCAGTTGCGCTCCGACTGCCAGCCTTCGGCTGCTCTTCATGAAACAAAACTGACATGGTTCCCCAAAGGACGGCCCTGGTATGGATGGGCTACACTTCAAAACCGGGGGGAACACCGTCAAAGCTTTGCAATCCGTACGCACTGTACGCGCTGGCGGCGCCCTTGGCCCCAATTGATGACAGATTTGACCTGGACCCCGCCTGCCTTGAAAGAGTACCAAGAGTACCATCGCGCGAGAGCCTGGAGCCCAAGGGGGAGAAGCTGGAGCCGGAGCCCCGCGGTGGTGAGCTCGTGCCGGAGGAGTTGCCCCATTTGAAAAAACCGGACCGAGAACCCCTGGGCTCTCGGGCCGGGAAGAAGCCGGAACGGGACACTTGCATCTTGGGTTCTTGCGGGGGCGAGCTCATGCCAATTAGCGACCTCAGACGGGACGGCATTTGCAAAGGAGGACCCGCTGATGAGGCAGATGAACGCGGCATGGCGTTGGGAGCTTTTTCTGGAGCAGGGGATGGCTGCCCGTTGTCGGAGGTTGGGTTCGGGACATTGAACACGAACGCATTGTCCTGAGCTGAACCCGAGGCGGGGCAAAGTGGATTGTCGGAAGCTGGTTTCGGAATGGGGGGCGGCATGATGTCTGTAGCACATGTCCCCTCGGAAGCATCCCCCTGGCCCCTTACCTCTTCGTTCAAGGTGTTCGTATCAGGCGTCTCCTTCATCTCTTTCTGCTTCAAGAAAACTTCGTATTCACCCCGCAGTTGGCCTATCATGTCGCGCATCCTTACTTCCTTCCCCACGTGCCAATGCGCGCCGCTCGCGAGGGATAGTTCAATGTCGGCATCTTCGGAATTGCCCGACCGGATGCATGCAAACCCATCATATCCGGCGGCCATCAGCTCCTTCACGACGGTACTCCCCAGCTGCTCTTCGCCAGGCACATCCACATTCTCATCCACAATCAAAATGTCGCCATTCTCCAAGGCGTCCTGCTTGAACTGCTCAACTTCCTCAACGTCTTTCCCATACATCGCAACTCTGAGAGCGGATGGGATCTCTGTCTCGAAATGAAACTGTAGGGTTTGCCGGGCGATGTCACTGTCATCCAGACCTAGGATGGTCAACATTGGTGGAAAGGGGCAGGAGACATGGAGTGGCTCTGCGTTAGACGTGATGACAGCCGAATCAGCTGTTGTGGTGTCCACACGTAGCTCAAAGCATACTCGTGCTCCTTCTTGCCATAGATCCGCTATCATGTCGCATGAGTTTGCCACCATACGGATGTGTTGAAGGCCAAGACCATCAGACAATGTTGGACGAGAGGAGTCTGTAGGCAATGCTTGGACCTCATCCTGCGATGACCAGGATTGGCTGAGAGCTGGCCGACTGGGATCCGCTTGGTTGGTCACTCGAAATCGCACGGTCACGGGCTTTGGACCTGCATCCGGGACGCACCCGCAATCCATGATGTCGTCCAGCGAGGCTTCAACATTTGATTGAACGACGATTCGTTCTGAAACTGTAATGGCCAGCTTCACTTGCGGATCACCCGGACACCCGTGCCTCATCGCATTGGTGACTGCGTTGTCCAGAATGATGTTGCATGCCGTAGAATCCAAGTGCACCGCGCCAGGAGGACATTGGAGAGTCGTGTCTCGGCCTCTCACAAATTCTTCAGCAAACTTCTTGAGATCCACAGCGTCTCGTTGTGTTTCATAACAGCCGGCCACAATCCTCAGCATCGCTACCCGCAACTTGCACCACCACATCCCTCGGAACAGGATGTCACATGCCTTTGACAGAGCACTGGTATTAGGGTTGGGATTTCGGCAAAAAAATTCAATGCACCCCAAAGCATCCGCCATGGTGTTCTTCAAAATGTGATTCAGCACGCTGTCAGCGTGTTGCGCGTCCCTCTGATTCTTGAGGCTTTGCGCTGCGACCTTTTGTAGATCGTCCATGGCTTGGGTGTGTTGTTGAAGTACGGATTGGGAGAACCAGCTTGATTGCAGCAGGTGAACAGTCCAAACCCCAGTGGCCGTGATGCGGCAAAACCACGTCCCATGTACATCGGGAAACATGAGAGGCCAGCAAGCAAGCAGCAACCACTGGGTGAGACTGACAATGGCAGTAAATCGGATGCCCAGGCGGCTCAGGAAGCTGGATTGCACACAATGCTGGAACAATATGATGAAAAATGTGGCAGTTTCCAGAAGCTCCGCACCTGAGCAACCGAAGGCCAGCCCATATGGAGAGATGTGCGGCAGCAGATCAGCAGAGCCTTGACCTGAAGTCGTTGTATTGCAGAAATTCATGTCCCAGAAGGAAGGCTGTCCAGGAAAGATGCCATTACTGGCCCTAAATTGTGCGGCATGGCTCTCCCAATGCCATGCAACTTGACCTGTCATCAAGACAGATCCAAACCCCAACAGGTAGACTGCATATGGCCTTGCCCTACTTACGAAATGGGTAGTGACCACCAAAGCCAATGCATACAACAGC
This sequence comes from Eutreptiella sp. 'Long Island Sound 2002', assembly GCA_964036045.1. Taxonomy (NCBI): domain Eukaryota; phylum Euglenozoa; class Euglenophyceae; order Eutreptiales; family Eutreptiaceae; genus Eutreptiella; species Eutreptiella sp. 'Long Island Sound 2002'. Next base: position 38,101,131 of record OZ038400.1, on the reverse strand, counting down.
AACAGAATGGCACACAATTGCGCGGGGTTCGGAACATGTCGGTACTTGGAGAGCAGGGCATCAGCTATGATTTGCATCACCAGCAGCACACCGGCTGTCACACACCAGTGGTACAGCACTTTAATTTGCATGGCCTTGCTCTCATTTTCAAAAGTGCTCTCCTCGTTTGCAGTGCTCCTGTTGTTCACAACGGGCGCAGCATCATCCCTCTTCTCATGCGCAGGATGAAGGAAGCGTGCTGATGCGTAAGATCCAGACGAGCGGGGACTCATGGCGGAAGAAACGCTTACTACCCTGAATCTAGACAATCCAGATGCTCTTGGCGATCTTCCTCTTTTTGGCGATCCAGATGCTCTTGGCGATGTTGCTCTTTTTGGCGATCCAGATGCTCTAGGCAATACGTGGGGTGAGGTTGGTGTTTCTTGTGTGGATGCATCTGCAAGCCTGGCATCCAAAGCAATGGACATTAGCCAAGATCACCTGCAGAAGGAGTCCAGGGGGCAGCCAAGGGACTGGATCATTACTTGCCCAGCTCATCATGGGGCTTTCACTGCGTCCCAAACTCATGAATTGGATGATACACAGGATAGCAGCACAAGAGCAGCGTGCATTGATAGTGAGATGCAGGACTGCAACACTATAAATAAATAAAAAATTCCATCCAATGTCGCCGCAGAGCAGCAGAATAAGGAGGAGTAGGATAGGGCACTCTCTGTCCTACCATACATCACAGCCTTGGCAGGGCAACTTTGACACACCAACCACCCCCCTTGAAATCTCCCCCCTTTTGTCGGGCCGGTTCCCCCCCTTGGGGGCGGGGGTGGGGGCACCATACTACTGTACCATAGTATCATACTGTAAATCAGCTTTGGCGCCTTGTAAAAAATTTCTTGGGCGCCCAGTATTTCCTATGCTTTCTGGGCCAAGGTGACTGTTCCTCCCCTGGCCATGAGCAACGGATACAGGACTCGCATACACCCCCGTGACACAGGTATATGGTCATAATCACAACTCTTAGTTCATCATGTCAATTTGTCCCACCGCACCACGATCCAGTTCTACATCGAGTTTTCCTTGGTACCACCGCACAAATTTTCCTTGGGCCATCTGGCGCAGCTTTCACCCCTCCTACAGGCGCCGGTTAGCCATGCACATCCCATCTGCAGCCTGCACGACCTGTAGCATATCCGGATCTGTCCCGTTAAGCCTACAATATATATCTCGCATCTGCATGCGGATGCCAAAACACAACGCTGCCGCCAGTAGCCGACCCTATCAGGGCATGGTGGATACAATCCAGTGCAGGGCCGCATCCTCGCGCCCACAGCCACATGTCCCCACTGACTTCACTTCGTGTGCCACTCGCTTTCACCATTTTGACGCTTGCACGGGTAGGCACCTGGCCCGACCAAATCCTGTAGCAAGCATGAGTGTTCTCTTTGTGTTCCACCTGCAGGGCCAAATCAGGGAAATGCACCTCCCCTTGGGGGGGGGGGGGATTCAAGGAGGGGGGGGTACCCTTTCCCCCCCTTGCAAACTCCCGGGTTAGCGCGCGACGGTCTCCCGGGTGGGGGGGGGAGACGGTCGCCAAGTGACGGTCTCCCGGGGGGGGGGGGGGAGAATGCAAGGGTATTTCAAGGCAAACTGTGGTACCCTCCACCGATGCAAGCAAGACTTGGGTGATTAAACCGCCACAGCCTCTAGCCTTGAGAGTTGAGCACTCTCATGATCCACCGGAGTGACCCCACCAGGGCGTATGTACCGAATGTGGCAAAACTGCGGCCCATTTGGCGAAGGCCCCACAACAGTGGCCAACACATGTGCACCAAGTGTGCGTGAGTGGTACTGCACATGGTCACCGGGAGAAAACATCTTGGGTCTGAAGTAGCAACACAATACACCCATACAACGCCTTTGGAGAGAGAATATCACAGAACACACACAGGTGCTTGATTTGTAGTAATGGGAAAGCAATGCAAGGCCATGCGTAAACCAGATGGGCAACACAAACCAGCACAATACATGTTAACTAGAAAAACATGGAAGTGACGGTCTCCCGGGTGGGGGGGGGGAGATTGCAAGGGGGGGGAGTTTGCAAGGGGGGTACAGGGTAACAGCAAACCGCAAAACCCCATATCTGGTACCTATATGAAGCTCTATGGGCCGCAAGCACATCACCAGGCGCTCCACACATGCATGTCCTGGTATGCATACGCAGCAATGTTTTGCAAACTCTGTTCTCTTGTCCCTGAAACAGCACTGGCACTGGCACCGCACTTCTCCGCCAACATTTCATTTCATTTCATGTGACACTGCCCACAGGCGAGTTCTACAACGTGTCTCACCTCCCAGAGACTGGGAATGTAGATACATGCTCAGGGCAGGTGGGTGGGCGGCTCATGGTACAAAGGGGCAAAGTGCAAATTTAATAGACTGAGGAACAGTCATGGGCGGGCAGAACAGGCATACAACACAACTCTCGTTCCTACATAACTACACTTCCGCACAGCCTGTTCTCCTGTCTCTGAAACAGCACTGGCACTAGCACTGCACTTCTCCGCCTAAAACAGACGAGCGAATATGAGTGCACGGGCAGAAGATTAAAGTTGCCCAATCGCCCCGAACTGTCGGAAGGGCAAAAGGCTCGTGGTGCTGCCTGGTTGCCGTACCCCTTGTGCTCTGAGTGACGCATGAGAGACTCTGCTAAAGCATAGGGCGGCCATTTTCCCCGGAACCCCAGAATAGACGGCCAGTGCAGGCCCAACAGACTGAGAGGACCAGGCCGAAGGCCACGGCATTCCGCGCCGCGCGGACAGTTGGTTTCATGTGACCTAGGCGAAGATTCCAGCTTGAGGGGCTGAGGGGAGCATTTCAAAACCTGTTGTTGGACCAAAAATAGGGCCTTAACCAGATAACGCAAAGTACCAAATTATGCACGGTTGGGACAAAAAATGGTCAGATAGGACCCGGACCAGGCACCAAGAAGGGGTGTGTGTTTGCGAAACAGGTCCACACCATGCAGTAGTAGGGGCAATCAGGGCGCCTGTTGAGGCATGGGGCAGGTGTGGCTGTTTCGAGCCAAATGACCGTGCCAGACCCACTCCAAAGATGGAGCAAGAACAGACGCTTGAGTAGCCTGTTTTGGATGGCATAGAAGGTACCAGCACGCTGTTGCAGCACTTGCAGCCGCGCAACGTCCGAGTCAGACCCTAGGCACACGGACGGGTGTCCAGTGGGGGGGGGGGTGGAAAAAAATTCCTAGTACCGGCGTGCAGCTTTTTCTCCCGGGGGGTTACCCCCCGGAGGAGGGGGCGGGGGTACACAAAAAACTTCGCGCGAAATTTTTTTCCGGACCCCAAAACCTGAAATTTCCTCAACTCTACCCCACCTCTTTGGGTTTGGAAGGTGCAAGGAGGACATTTTTCAGGTAACCATTGATGTTTTAGCCGATATGGGTGATATTTGTGTTTCAGGGCACAAAGACCCCGGTTCGTTCTGGCTGCAGTGCAGCACCCACCCTGGCCTCTTATCTGCAGGCCCAAAAGTGGGCGGAAATGCTACATAACCCCTACATTCTCGGGGGTCCCCAACAAAGGGGACAAGATCAAAGGACAAAAAAGCAACAAAAACCAAAAATAAAAAATTTCTCTTGTGTCCCACATCCTACCTGGAAACATGGAGGTTGCCAGCCCAGGAATTGAACCAAAGACCTTCCGATCGCAGAGGCACTGTTTGCCCGCTAGGGTAGAGGCCATCTCTGACACATGTCTGCATAGGGATGGTATTGATATTTGGTGCAATATGGTTTTCATCCAGTATTGAGTTCTCCTGAAAAATCTGAGTATTTCGAGGAAAGACACATGGGGTGAACATCCAAATTTTCACCCTCTGCCAGATGAAGCAAATTCTCCTTATGGCGCACAATGTAGCAAAATGAAGGTTACATGCAAATCCTCCTTGCGGAAAATTTCTACAGGGGGGGGGGTTTTCGGGGGGTCCCCCCGGAGGAGGGGATGGGGTACGAAAAAAAATCGTCCGAATTTTTTTCCACCCCCCGCTCCTGCGGGTGTCCCTCGTAGGCACCTATCTTGGCCGCTGTGTAGAGAGCGAAGAGCTCCGCCTGGGGCATGGAGGAGATCCAAGCTGGACAGCAGCGCGAGCGATAGCAGCCTTGTGGGCCCACTCATGCCTCCCCTTCGGCTGGCAATTTTCCCCTTTAAATTGCAAGTCAGTGCTGGCATTTATTCTCGTGTCGGTTTATCTGGACTCTGGACTCCGTGATTATGCTGCAGTACATAGATGACTTCTTTGTGATTGGTTATGGTAAGTTGAAAGTTAAATCAGCCGCTGCTGCCCTTTGCGATGCTTTAAAGAGGGTGGGGGGCCATTATAAGTATTAAAAGCATTCTTGATCCGGTGCCTGAGATTCCATGGTTGGGTAAACTGTTGATTCTGTCAGGCCCAAGGGCTGGCGTCTTTCCCAAAGGCCAAGGGTGGACTCCTTTGTTGGGTCTTTGGCTGCGGGCTCCCAAAAAGCATGCCCGCCGGATCCTTGGATGGTTTGTCTGGGCCCTGAGACCTTCGACAGGATACCCCCTTTTCTTAGTGGCTGGTGGGCTCATTGCAATTGGGGAAGCAACTAGTGACAAAACTGTCCTGGGTCGCTGTTGACTAGCCTTCTGCATTGCCTGATAATGTCCCTTAAAGGATGGTCACCACAGCCACTGCTCCCTGTGACTGCATGTAGGGGTGGCATCCTGTTTGTGGATGCAGCATTCGACGTGGACCAGTTTAAGATTGGGGTGTGGGGTCCTGCATTAGGTGGAAGCGTTTTCAAGTGCTCGTCTTTTGTAGCCACACAGCAGGAGGCTGAACTTGAAGCTGGGGTGCGTGGAGTGTGCTTGTGAGTTGACGTGGGATGGCCGGTGCGGCGGCTGATCGGCGACGAGGAGTCTGCCTTGGCTCAGGCGGCGTCCTTCCGTGCGGGGGCAGGGCTCAGCCGCCAAAACCGCCGTTTATGCCGCCTTTTCCATTTGTTACAACGCCTTTCAGTGTACTTAGAATTTGTGGCTGGGGATCCAAACCGCGCTGATTTTCTTTCCAGGAGAGATTCTGACTAGAAAGGCTAGATGCACCACGCATGCCAAGGGGCGGTTACCCGGTATAAGGCCCTTGAGGCCTTTGATGGAGTTCCTTCATGTGTATGGGTCCTCGGGTTTCTAAAGGCCGCTGTGGAGCCACAACTAATTTCGCTTGTTCGACGTGGGGTCCGCACAGCGAAAAATTTTTTTTACTGAGCTGCCTTTGGATATAGGAGATCATAATTGGCGGTCTGGAATCCAATCTGTTCCTGTGATGTGCCCCACTGCCACCAAACCAAAGCCAAAGGCCCAGCCCAAACCTGTAGCCCGACAATTGTCCATGGCGTCATTCCTTTCCAGAAATAAAACAGTCTTGTAACCTCTTCAGCTCAGCTGTGTGTGCAGTGCACGTCGCATCATTGCTCGCTGCGGGTGCGTGATATTATTTCCGTGGGACAAAATAATATCATGTGTGTGTGATGCGATTTTGACATGTGACATTAACAGGGGGGGAGGATGCATTTTGTGGAGCATAGACCTTGGGCTCGGTGGCGCTGGCCCCTTCTACCACACAATACATCCTTTCGTGAGAACCCCCTGGTGACATTCCGTCGGGTTGTTGTTTCTTTACAGGGCCCTGGACAGTCACCCGTTCTTCCCTTCGTATGTTGCGTCGGGTCGTTGCTTTCTGTCGGCCGCTGCGGCCGGTGCTCTTGCTGGTGTCGTTTCCGCGTTCGCGGAGCCCAGTGGTTGGCGTATTGGGGTTGTGCTGGTTGTTTCGGGGGTTGTTGGACTGCTTTTGCTGTCCACACACCTCCGTCCTCAGGCCGTCAACAACCTGCCTCGCTGCGTTTCCGAGTGCGTGCCCCCCCACCCCCCAAACACTGTGCAATGACCAGCGATGCCTCACTGTTTGACCACAGGGTGGTCGTGTGACAGTATTGACATGCGAAACGTACGGGGGGGGGGGTTGGACAAGACCGTGGTTTAACAAGTAGCGTCACAAAAGCGCCATTTGATGAGGCGCTGACCGGAGCGGAAAGAGGTCATTGCGCAAAGGGCGGGGGCTTCGCATGGAGGTGATGCGCACCACCCAGGGCTTAGAATCCCATGTTGCCTGACCCCAGTGTTTTCCAAATACAAATAGTTGCACTGTGAGCACCCACCAACTGTTTCCCCGAGAGTGTGTACACTGTAGTGGCTAAACTGATGACCAGGACCGCTGCAAAAAATTCAAAAACTCAGGGCAGTCCACCCAGCAAGGGCGGTCCGATTGTGCTACTTGGCGCTGACCCATGCCAGGGCATGACGCTGACAGGCAGGATGCTAAGACGCCCAAACCTCTGCAGGGCACACAGGACGCATTGTGCAACCCCCGCCAGCACAGGGTCCGAGGTTCTCAGTTGCTCGTGCAGCAATAAAACCAGCCAATGGTCACAAACGAGTAGCGGGGCAGCACAATGGTTCACAAACCTAAACACATCAATTAAGGGGCACAGACAGGGGGTGTGCGACATGGGTCAACCACTGCGCTGAGCTGCAGCCAGGACTTACCTAGTCATGGCGTGGCGCTGTTCGCAACGGGTTTACCAGTGCCCCCCCATCACCAATGTGCTGTGGCCTGACAGAAGGTGCTGCTGCCCAGGGCAGATGGGTCCACATGCGGTGCTGACGATCACGGGCCAAATGGGGGGTGCCTCAGGGCAGGGCGCATGAGGCAGGGACTGGGGTTGGGGGTGCGGGAAAGCAATGAGGGAGAGCTCAGCTGAGCGGGTATTGCAATCCCAATGCCCTGAAATGTGGCCGCAGATCCGAGATGCACAAATGCGGGACCCCGCGCCCTGTGTCTCTACCCTTGTTTATCATTTGATCGAGGCATTTTCATAGGTGTGTCCAACATGTTGGTGTGGATCCTTCTTGGATACCCGCTTGGTGGGCCCCAATATAGTGCAGGAGCCGTCACCAGCCATGATCCAGCTCTGTGATTGGAGTAGAGCTGGCTGCAGCAGGGGATACCTGGCCATCGCTCTCAACTCGTCAGGATTTGGCAGCACTGATCCTCAAGATTTTGGGTTTATTTTGCTTCAGCTGTGTTCTGGAACTTCGGAGTTTGTCTTCAAGGCCGCTTTGAAGCCTTGGATTCTGGTCAAAATGTGCCCGCCGTGCGTGTGCCGTGCCGCCGTTTTCCCTGAAGTCTCGGGTTCCCACAAGCAGTCCTTTTTCCAGGGATTGTGGCGGCAGCAGTGACCGAGGTGCTCGGGCAGCTGAGCTGCAGGTCAGTCTCAGCAAAAAATGACAAAATATGTGAATATTTGTGAGTGGTTGAGGGTGCCATATTTGTGTCTGGGTGTTGATGTGTGTCGCCTGATGCTTCTACCGCTGCTGTCTTTAGTTGGACTCGCCGCTCAAGAGTTGTGGGACGGAGAACGCGCCGTCAGGGAAGAGGGGGGCAAGGGGTCACAAGTGGTCAGAGGGTCAGCAGGATGGGATGTGTGGATCAGACTTTCCACTAGTGTCGGCCTTGTCAGGCGTGACCAACAGGAGTTGGATCCTACTGATTCGGACATGCAGATGCGGACACATGATTCGGTGCAGCTTGTTCCTACTGAGTTCCAGGTGCGACCAGAACGGATATTACCGAGTGGCACATGGTACGGGGGTGGTTCCTAACGAAATTCAATTTCCCTGCCGGACACTAGTGGCATGTCTGGTGCGGATTCCCCCAGGCCCCCCGAGGGGGAGCACGAACACCGTTTGCAGGACTGCCGGCGGGGCCCCTCCCCAGCAAGGCATGTCTCACCACGGCCCTCTTGTGCATGCGACACCCTGGCCCGAGGCAATTGCCGTCCCGACAGGGGGCGTAGCCAAAGGGCAGGCACCGAGTGACCATCTTCAGAAACATCAACGGAATAGAAGTGCTCGCTGCGCTTGCTGTTGCGGAGAACACGGCTTTGGAACGGGTGGGCACCACCAGACATATGCCCCAATGGACAGTCTACATCCACTCATTGAAGTGGCCTCTGACAATGCAAATGGTACCGAGAGTCGGTGCAGAAAACATACAGTCCCCACTGGCTGAACAAGGCATTGCTTAGACAGGGGGGGGGGGGTTGAGAAACCATGTTCGGCGAGCGCCTGCGGTAGGGGCACACCGGACAGACCAGCCACGAGCCCCAGAAAGGAAGGGCAACTATGGATTTTTGAGGATAGTGACATCTTTGGTGGAACAATGATTTCCTCCCGATAGGTTGTTCAGCCCCCTGGTCTCCCATCCCCGCCTTGTCCAAACACCGGTCCAGTCCCAGAGAGGTGTGGAAACAACACCTCGCGTTGTTGGCACAAAAGCGTTGTCTATGCGCGCCCTTGGCAGACACAGGCAGTGAAAGGAAAGGGTACACCATTGACGTCAAGACATTCATGTGGTTTGGATGGAGTCAACTCCGATGACGCACAAGACAGCAAAACAACATCTATGAACAAAACCATCCCCAGCCCCAAAATCACAGAAAAACATCGACGGTCACCCAAAATCAGAAAATGAGACCGCCAAATTCAATGTTCCGAAAATTGCGCAAACAACACCTCGTCTTGTTTGGACAGGGGCGTTGTTTGGACAACGGGGGTATGGGGTACTAGGCTGCGGCCGGAGTGCTCCATGACAGCACCCGCCAGGGGGGGGGGGGGGGCTGGCGGGGATCTGCAACATCGATTGGGGGGTGATTCTGGGGCAGGACGTGTCGGGGGTTGCGCGGAGGCGTCCTCACCGACACTGCCTGCCATGTGTGTGAAATGCCCTCCCCACGCCCTGCGGCTCCAGGGGCCTGGGCTTGGGCTGGCCCCGCTGCGCCCTCTCCGGTGCACCCCTCGCGCCCCCCGTGCCCCACCTTCGCTAGGCTTCGTGGGCATGGCGCAGACATAACCGGGTCCATGGCTCAGCTGTGCCCTCCCCGAATGCTCCAATTATGTCCATTTTCCTCGAAATAGACATCCTCTTTTGCCTTTGCTTCTTGCGTTTGGCTGCAGCTGCAGCTGCAGCTCGCAATGCTGTCTGGATGGCATCGGATGAGACAGAAAAGCTGTTGAGCAAGAAAGCGGTCCGTTCACGGGATGCAGCTGCTGCGATGGTGGACTGCAGCGTACAGGACGCACCGCACATGCAGACAAGCGCGCTGTTGGGGCCTGGGTCCATGAAAGTGTCACGCTTTGTCCAACCACCTGAGTGCCAAAAAAGAGGCACCAGACCTTGAGAATGGGTGTAAAAATTGCGTCAGGGAGTTTTTGAGAAATTATGGAACAGAAGTTCCACGGTACATACCCCCCCCTTCCCCCGCACCTGCAGGACCAGCCAGCGACACGCAAGGATTTGGACGCCTGACCGGGATTGACATGGTTGCCTTCAGACGCGGGGTGCAGTGGACACATGGGGCACGATCAGGCCCAGCGGGCAGTATTGACACAGTTGACATGCTGGACACACTTCACATGGTTTACAGCGGGAGGCCAGCAGCAGCGGCCCGTCGTGGCTGTACGCCTTCCGATCATCCGGGAGCTACCGGCAGCCCACCAGCAGAGCCGAATGGTGATGGGCCTTGGAGCCGACGACCTCGAGGTCATTCTCAAGCGGGGCCATGAAAGCGAAATGGTTAGAGGTCAGTGGGTGTGCCTGGGCTGTCGTCGTGGGAAGGGCAACGCCCGGCGCGACTCTCCCGGGCCTTTGCAAAGGCTTTGCAAAGCCGCCCAGGGAAGGGCACCTTCGCGCAGTTGTTGAGGGCAGCGGGGGTGGGGGTGGTCAACCCACCGGGGGAGGGGGCGCGTCCCCAGAACGAAGGCATTCCCCTTCGTTCTGAGGCGGGCCGGGGCTCACAAATTGTCCTCTTGGTGGTGGATCGTGGCGGAGATGGGGAAGTCCGCCCCGTAGGAGTGGCACACCAGCCACGCGGACATGGAGAACCCCACGCAAAAGAAGCTGGGGGCCTTGAGACGGAGGGCGACGAAGTGGTCGCTGCTGTAGTACTGCGAGAGCTCGGCGCCAGGGGAGTAGTGATTGATCGTATCGCGATCCCAATGGTCGGGCCATCCGTATTCCTCTGAGGAAGCGGGTGCGCGTGAGCAGCTGGATGGGGCGTTGAGGTGGAAGGGTGATGGAGGCCTGGGGGGGTAATCAATCCACTCCAACAACATTTGGGATTCCTGGAAGGGGGGGGGGGGGTCAGTGATCAAAAAGCCAGCCCGAAAGCGGCCACCAACACCACCCCCACCCCCACCCCCACCGCTTTTTGCACCACTCACCGCCTGCACGGCGACTGTGACGCCGCCCACCCCCTTACGCCCGCCCACCATCGCCACCAGCACCACCACCTTTGCCCCGCCCACCTCCACCACCAACACCACCACAACCAACCCCCACCACAACCATGCTGCTACCCCACACACCATCATCACCACCACCTTTTCACCTCGCACCACCACCATTACTACCACTTCTGCTCCGCCCGGCACCAGCACCAGCACTTTTGCGACACCAACCACCACCAACACAACCACTGTTACCCGCCCATCACCACCACCACCAATCCCAAGAAGCGGAAGTATTTGCAGCAGAAAGGAAACCAGAACACGTCCAGTGTGAGAGGTTGGAGGGGAGTAGGGGTGAATGCTTGACAGGCAAAGTGATTTTGACGTAATCTGCTGTAGTTGCTGAGATTGTGCCTGAATGCGGGGGGCAGGACGGGGGTCTGCACCCGAGTGCCATTTTCGAGAGGTCATAACATTCTGAGCATTTTGAGAGATCAGGGAGAAACTTGTGAAGTTGCTGAAGAAATTCAGCACCTGTGGCACCAAGTTTGGGTCCGACAACACAAATACTGTTTAGCCCCGCTCGAGACAGACTTGGGGGTCAGTGTACAGTTCATACCTGAGCCCCGTGAAGGGCGAGCTATGGACATGTCAGACGGAGTCGGGGCCTCACAGTAGGGGATTGCACAGGTGAAGCCCCACGCCTTTCCCCCATGGCTTGCCCCCCCTGGGAGGGAGGGGTGGGATGGGTGGGGGCGCGGGGCGGCGGACGGGGGTTGTTCAGCGTGTGGTGTCCGATGCATGACCTACGCCCAACCTCCACTGCTACCCCTGCGGTTGTATCGGACCCGCAGGCACAGGCATACCAGACTTCCCCAGCATCTCCCACTGCTTGTGTGTGTAGCCCACACAATCGCAGTTGATGATTGAATTGTTGCCATAGTTGTAGCCCTGCAGACACAAGCATGAGAAGAGGTCAGGGATTGGAGGTGTCCTTAGGATCAAAACTGTTCTTGGAACAGGGGGGGGATGCAAGTAGAGACTGCAAAAAATGTGATGAAAAAAGGTGCAAATAAATGCATTTGCACCCCCCCCCCCCCGTCAAAGCCTCTTTCCCAACCAGCAATGATCACGGGGGGTCTGCTGTTCAGTTGTAGACACCCTCCCCCGCGGCGTGGGCGGGGGGGTCCAGGGGGGGGGGGGGTCGTAAATTTTTCTCCATTTGGGGGGCATTTGTGAATTCCCCATTTCATGCTGAGCATTTTGAATACACACAAGTGGGGTGAAATTTGGTTTTACGACTCACAACAAATGAAAAATAGTACCGTATTCCAACAGGTGTACCTCTGAATCAGCAAAGGCTTCCCGGCCAGCAGAAGAACACACGTGGCACGGCATTCCCTAACTCATTGTGAGCATTTTGAATGCAAACAAGTGGGGGGAAATCAAGTGTGTTGCAAATTTTCCAGGCTCAAAAAAAAAGTTTCCGGGCGCTGTTGGCGCCCAAGTTGCCAGCTCTAAGCAGGTGCTAACTAGCAGGGGTTGGGGGGTCCAGAGGGGGGGGGGGGGTTGGTGTCAGGCCTCAGAGGTAAGCACCCCCCGTGGCAATGATGCCAAACCACACCAAACATACCATTCAGACGGGCAGCAACGCCTGCGGCGTGGGTTAGACAAGGCTGCATTGTTGTTTAGACAAGGCGTTGCTTGCGCCAAGGGCCTGGTGGGCCATAAAAGTGGAGCACGTTTACTGGTTGGTACCTCCAGCTGCACGCGCTTGGGTGTGCTTTGATGGAGGCACGCATTCGGGCTGTGTGTGGTGGTAGAGTGTTGACCAGAAAGGTTGAGTTGGCGTGCGGCTGAGGAGGAGTGCAGCTTTGTGGATGAGAGTGTTGGTGGGGGCTTCGTAATGCCATTTTGCAGGTGAGAGTGGCATGTCTGTCCCACAGCTCACAACTGCACTCCCCTGCCAGCGCTGACAGGCCTCACAATGCCATTCCCAGACCGCGAAGTTTGGAGGGTGCTCTCCACCACAAATGATGAGGAAACTTTTCACGGGGGGGGGGGGGGGGGGCATCAAGGCTCAGTAAGTGTGCCGGGTGGTGCTTCCGGGTATGCAAGGGGTGGTGGGGGCGCGGGTTACGGGCTGAACTCGGAGGTCTTGCTGGCAACTTCCCGCCCCTTCAATCAGGGTCCCGACCACAGAGCCCCTGTCATCTGCGATCCGCTGTGTCCATCGTGCAGTCAGGCGGTGTTGTCACGCAATCGGGGAACACACAATTCAGGCGTCCCGGCCCGCAGGGGGAGGGGGGAGGGCGTTCTCAAGCAGACCTCTATGGCAAATCTGTACATGATGTCGGACTTTGCAGGAATATTGGTCTTGATATGAATCTTCCGGCCACTGCCCAAAGGCCCAGTGTACCGTGGCATCGGAGTGCACTGCACAAAATCCCTGTAAATCTGCAACACACGGACAGTCACGCAGCGAAATGGGCCACCCTCACACGACCCTGCGGTGCACCAAAGTTACTGCAAGATGAGGCCATGTCGAATTCAATAAGGTCCGGCACTTCCAGCCCTTTGAGCTTGGGCCCAGCTGCTTGCCAACAAGCCCAGCTGACCCCGGCTGTCCACCGGCGCATGCTCAATGAATCGGCGGGGCAAGGTGTACGCGGGCGTGCTCTTTTGAGGGTGACTCTGCACTGCGTGCGGGCACTGCAGGAGTGGCAGGCAGTCCTACGCAGTCACCAGTCGGCACCCGAAAGTGCGAAGATGCGACAAGATACCACCTTCTGCAAGCTCAAAGTTCATGCCTTTAGCGACAATACCGACATTTTGCAACTGCCACTGACTGCAAACCAAAGCAAACCAAGATCGGGCCGCCCAGTAACCAGCTCATTATTTAGGAACACAATTGAATAGCACTTGAAGGGCACCCAACGCGGTTGAGGGTGACCAACGGCGGTAAGACGTAGATTGTTTTAAAAAAAAAAGCCCACCAAAAAAAAGTCCTGTCTCCTCCGGTGCCTTTGCCTTAGCCCAAACACCAACATGCCCTCCCCCTACACCCCTGCCAGCCCTTTGAGTGAAGGCCCCTCTGGAGAGTGATAGATGCAGAAAGAAACACATCACAGCGACGTGCCTCGGAGCGAACCGGTTCTGAAGCTCTTGTTCGTACATGTTTGTAATGGTTGGATGCACCCACCAGGGGGCACGGAAGGGCCCAAGAGGAGGAGGACAGGATAGGGCAGGGCGGTCTGTCCCTGGAGGCCACATGGTCGCTGTTATTTTCTGGAGGCATCTGGATGGCGGCTGTAAATTCTTGGAGGATGCCAGAACGTGGCCGTGAACGGCCAGCAGTCTCTTATTTCTGTTGCGGTGTTTGGAACACACCTACTCCTTTTCTTTGCGCCCTTTCAGGTCGCAGCACGTGCAACAACCGCATCTGCGGCCTTCAAATCGGCTTGAATGCCACAACATGACGGCATGGAGCGTGGGACCAAAAAGCGTTGCATGAGCAAAGCACAAACGCAGGTCCAGCAGACGGAAGGGGTGTGCTCCCAGAAGCGCAAAAAAGCTGCTTCACATGGGTATTAGACGACAGGAGGACATGTGTGGACAGCCCAAGGAGCATGCAGAGCGCAGCGACAAGGCCTGGGCACCAAAACGGGTCATCAAGCGCCCTCCTCAGCAGCATGCTTGTGGGACGAGGGGGGGATGTTGAGCAAGGTAATGCCAAAAGCCCGGCAGCATCAATTCAGTTCCACCAAAAAACACACGACAATACAGGAATGGGGGACTAGAGAAATTGCGAAGATTTACGGCACAAATCTTTACGAAGGCCAAACAAATCACATACATGAGTTTTGTACAGAAGATGTTGAACAGGATTGCTCGCCTGTGGAATTCCCACCCCCCGGTCGGCCGGGGTAGCATACGACCGTGGCCTAGATACTGTGGGGCAGAGCTACAATGCGGCGGAAGGGGGGGGGGCTTTCCATGAAGGCTGGGAGGCCTCCGTTGTACGACTTGGTCGTTGGTCCAGGTCCGTGTGGGAGAGGGTAGACCGTAAAGGCAAAGCAAGCAAAGCCGATGCGCACACTTGGCGCTGAGCAAAACCAAAAGGTGCACTTTGTGCCCTAAGAACGCACCCCTCCTCGCCCCTCACCCCCCAACACACGTACCTTGGCCCTGCCCGTAAACCGATTCTGCAGAAAAAGATGCCCAATGTCTTGTCCCAAGAAGAAGCGGGTGTTGACCCCAGACAAGTCCAAATTCCGCAGGAGCCGGACGCAGCTGGGCCTGAAGGATGGCGGCAGGGCTCACTGCAGGAGGGGTCATCAATGCGGTGTGCATTGCCTGACGGTACCTTGGGGGTGCCTAGAGGTTGCTGGGGTGCTGGGGATTGCATGAGGGTTGCTGGGGGTTGCACCAAGTCAGTACATCTCGTCAAAGCCTTTCCAAGTCTCTTGTGTGGCCGCCCAATCCTAAACCAATACACCCCCGCGGGCGTTACCACTTCTCCCCAATGCGTTGTTCTGAGTCAGGGCCAGGGCCGGGGGGGCTTCATAACGCTCATTGCACATGGCGAGCGCTGATGCCGGGACCGTAAAGGAGGGACAACGGGCGTCAGCGTGTGCCGAAGTGGCGTCTGTTTTGCAGCACTGCCGGGGGAGAGGTCCGCGCCTCATGCAGGGGCCCTTGGGGCTTGGAGCGCTTGTTTTCTGGATCTCCCCGGGGCAGTATGTTCCGGGCAAACACTGGCTGCTGGCCAATGCCGCGCTGTTTTGTACTGTTGTCTGTCCCCCCGTCGTGGTCTTCATGGTGACGGTCGGTGCTGGGCTGATTTGCTGCGAGTTGCCTGTGGGTTGCTGTGGGTTGCCTGGAGGTGGCTGCGCTGCGGCTAAGGGTTGCTGGGGTTTGTACAAAAAAAGTACAGAGAGTCTTTGCTTGACCCCCCCCCTCCCCAACCTGACCGTGATGACTGCATACCGGGCACTGATCAGGCCGTCAGGGGAGGACGCCACGGGCAGAAATTGCATTCTGGATCCCCACCCAGGCAGGTGGATGCCTGCTTGTCGTGGCAGAAGGTTCAGGGCGAGAGGCCAATAGGCGCCGCCACAGCCTAACAGAGCCAACCACCAAAGCCTTGTGCCAAACCCCCCCGACCTGTCTACAAACCTTCGGTCAGTGGCTGTTAGGCACTCGGGAAAGGTTCCCGGACTCTACAGTCACGTCGTTGTGGGGGTCGATGAGGGACCGTGCGGCAGGTTGGCGGGTCCATGGGGAGGCCATGGATGATGACCACGTAGGCAGTGCCAGAGGGGGAGTCAAGAGTTGCAGTCAAACCCAGTGTCAGGGTCGGGGTCTGAGCAGGCCTTTCGGGGAGGGGGTGCGATTCAGGGGGTCCCAGGGGCAGTTACAATGGCGGTTGCAGGTGACTCGCAAAGCGGTTGGGGGCAGTTACTGGCGGTTGGAGGGGCGGTTGCAGGTGGTTGCAGGGCAAGCAAAGGCATGAGGCAAGGGGTTGTGTGACCCTTGGGTAACCCCCGCCCCCTCCTTAAGCGAAGGCCTGGCTCTGAGCTTGACATCCTGGTGCCCGTCCATTTGAGTCTTTTTCGAACCCCCACGCCCGTACCTTGTGTAATGCTGCTGCAGGAACTCGTCGAAGTACAGACTGCGGGAATCGATCACCATAGTCCCGGAAGTCACCTGCGCAGAAAGTGCCCAATGCACCAGTGCACAGATGGCCTCGGTGCGCGGATGGAGCACGCTCCGGTACCGCCACGTCACACGCCACCACACGCCACACGCCCGTCACACGCCACACGCCAGACGCCACACACGGCACACGGCACACGGCACACGGCACACGCCCCACGGCACACGGCACACGGCACACGCCCCACGCCACGCCACACCACACCACAGCCCCACACGACAGCACGGTCCAAAGCCACCCGTTGGCACTTCAGGGAAAGGTGACGTGTGTTTCGGACTGCGCGACGGCGGTTGTGGGCCAGCCGATGGCGGTTGTGCGGTCATGGACGAGCGGTTGGACTGAACGTTGCTCACAACAAAAACAAAACTGCCGGGTCCAGCGACAAAACCCCCAGGACGAGGGCGGGCGGGGAGAGGGAAGGGTTGGGGTGGGCGCCCACAGAGGGGGCCATGCGTGCCATCTGTGCAGCAACAGGACCCCTCACACTGCCCCAATTCCCAAGAGGTAGGGAAGGGGGGGGGGGGCAGGGATGCATTGGAAGGGGGGGGAGGTACCCCCTCCAGGGCGCCCAGCTTACGCACAGCCACCTTCTCCCTGACGCCAAGTGCCAGCTTGGATGGCATTTGTAACCGACAGTAACCGCCCTCAACCGCTTTGGCGACCTCCTCCAACCGCCTGCCTAACCGCTTCTGGGGCCGCCTCTGAGGTGCCTTCCCTTCTAATGCATCCCTGGGGGGGGGGGGGTTCCGGTACCATGCGACGTGGGGGAACGAGGGGGCGGTGGGCGGGGGCTCGCCCTACGGCCGTGAAGCCAAGCAACGGGGGCTGAAGGCGGCGTTGGGGGGCCCCACGACAAGCGCAAACCCGTGTCAGCACATCACCCCCTTTACCCCCCGCACCCCCTTTACCAGGATTGCGTACGGGCGGGGGAGGGTCGTTTGGGGCCCTGCCCAGCGGCGGCCGACCGACCTACTCACCCATATCAGAATAGCATCATCTGGGGAAAACTGAAACTGATTGACGGGCCCCGAAATGGAAGGCGGATTGGAGGCATTTCCCACGCCGCCGCCGCCGCCCCCTCCTGCCTGGACGCCCTCCGATGGGTACCACGCGCCAGTGTAGCACCGCCCCCCACCACCCACACGTCCAGTCAGCACCTTTACTCGGAGCGGACCCCCCCGTGTGACATTCCGTCGGGTTGTTGCTCCTTTACGGGGCCCTGGACAGTCACCCGTTCTTCCCTTTGCATGTTGCGTCGGGTCGCTGCGTTCTGTCGGCCGCTGCGGCCGGTGCTTCTTCTGGTGTCGTTTCCTGCGTTCGCGGAGCCCAGTGGTTGGGCCCCCGAGTGGAAAGCGGTGGGATGGCAGCGCGATGGCACGCGCCAAGCAGCACATCAGACAGCTCGGCAGTGGCCATGGGGGAGACCATAGGGACGTTTCTGCCGACAAAGTGAAGGCGGACTGGTACCCGGTACCAGGCCACCGATGTGCAGCGACATGCACATGTGCTGAGGCAATGCTGAGTGACGCAACCCCCACAGGCTTTGCATTGAATTGCCCCCCCCCCCCCCCCGAACACACACACACACACACACACACACACACACACACACACACACACACACACACACACACACACACACACACACACACACACACACACACACACACACACACGCACACACACACACACACACACACACACACACAGACACACACACACACGCACACACACACACACAGTGTTCGAGGCTGTCATTGTGGGCGCCACCAAAGGCCCTTCCGAAGATCCCCCCCCCCCCAAGTCCTCCAGGCACTGGCACTGTCACTGGGATGCACTGGAAGAGAGGAGGGGGGGGGATTTGGCTGGACCCCCCCTTCTCCTGAAGGCGCCGCAAATGTTTTTTAAGCTTAAATCCTCCTGCGTCAAAGGCGCGGATGAAAATTCTATTGCCTTAGGCAAGGCACCTCGAAGAGGGGAGAGGGACAAACATTCTTGAGCTGCTGAGGCTGGAAAAATGCATAAGCAGGCTGTGCCCCGGATCCCTTGGGAGCCAACCCCCCAACAACAACACCCAAATGGTGTGAAAAACACATAAAGAGGGGCCAAAACATGCTTTAGATAGCATATTTGATCATTTTGGATGGTCAAAATCTCAAAAAAATCAGTTTCGGAAATTCCATTGCCTTCGGCAAGTCCACCTCGCAGAGAATCTACCCCGAGCAACACACACCCAAAATAGGGTGGAAAATACATAAATACGGGCTAAAACATGCTTTACATACCTTCGATGATCCTTTTAGGTGATCACGGTATCAAAGAAACAAGTTTCGAAAACTTCGATTTTTGAGCAGATTAGGGTGAAAAACTGCCCTTGGGAGCCCCCCCCCCCCCCCCGCCCCGGACCTAATACCCAAATAGGGTGAAAAACACGTAAATACGGCCTAAAACATGCTTTACATACCTTGGATGGTCATTTTAGGTGGTCACAATATCGAAAAAACAAGTTTCAAAAACTTCCATTTTTGAGCTGACCGGGGTGAAAAACTGCATAAGCGAGTTGTGTACCAATCCCTTGGGAGACCCCCCCCCGCCCCGGACCTAATACCCAAATAGGGTGAAAAATGTATAAAAAAGGCCTAAAACATGCTTTACATAGCTTGGATGGTCATTTTGGGTGGTCACAATATGAAAAAAACAAGTTTTGAAAACTTCGATTTTTTAGCAGCCTAGGGTGAAAAACTTCATAAGCAGGTTGTGGATCAATCCCTTGGGAGAGCCCCCCCCCCGGACCTAATACCCAAATAGGGTGAAAACCACGTAAATACGGCCTAGAACATGCTTTACATACCTTGGATGGTCATTTTGGGTGGTCACAATATCATAAAAACCAGTTTTGAAAACTTCGATTTTTGAGCTGCTCAGCGTGAAAACTGCATAAGCAGGTTGTGTACCAATCCCTTGGGAGCCCCCCCCCCCCCCTGGACCTAATACGCAAATAGGGT